>PVJI01005046.1:0-101081 GCA_004026765.1 Micronycteris hirsuta | reverse complement strand
GGGGGGGGGGGGGGGGGGGGGGGGGGGCAGGGGCGCGCTGTGCCACTGGACCCTACAAGACACCTACTACATTAGGTCATGCTACCAAGACACAGAGTCAAAGCAGCTCTACCTGATACATAGAAACCAACACAGGGAGGCTGCCAAAATGAGACAAAGAAACAAGGCCCAAATGAAAGAACAGATCAAAACTCCAGAAAAAGGGCTAAACATACTTGGAGATAAGTGATCTATCAGATACAGACTATAAAACACTGATAATAAGGATGCCCAAGGAACTCAGTGGGTACTTTCAACAGCATTAAAAAGACTCAGGCAGAAACCAAGAATCAAATCAATGATTTGGAACATAAGGAAGAAAAGGACATTCAATCAGTACTGCAAATGAAAAAAGATTCCCAAAAGTTGAGGATAGTATAAGGAGTCTCTGGGACAACGTCGAATGTTCCAACATTCCCATAATAATGGTGCCAGAAGGAGACTAGAAAGAGCAAGAAATTGGAAGCCTATTTGAAAAAATAATGAAAGAAAATTTCCCTAATTTGGTGAAGGAAATAGAGATGGGAGTCCAAGAAGCACAGAGAGTTCCAAACAAGATAGACATAAAGAGGACCATACTAAGACACATCATAATTAAAATATCAAAGGTATAATCTTAAAAGCAGCAAGAAAAAAAGGAGATAATTACCTACAAAGGAGTTCCCATAAGACTGATAGCTGATTTCTCTAAAGATACTTTACAGGCTAGAAGGGATTGGCAAGAAGTATTTGAAGTGGTGAAAGCAAGTACCTACATCCAAGATTAGTCTAACCACTTCTAAAAGCTATGATTTAGAATTGAAGGGGGAGATAAAGTGCTTCCCAGGCTAGGTAAAACTAAAGGAGTTCATCATCATGATTATATGAAAGGCTGAAGGGACTTATTTCAGAAAAAGAAGATCGAAACTATGAACATTAAAATGACAAAAATACATAACTATTAACAATTGAATCTAAAAAACAAACTAAGCAAACAAGCAGAACAGAAACAGAATTACAGATATGGAGAACATTGGGATGGTCACCATTGCAGAGTGAGCTCTGGGGGGATAGGGGAAAAGGTGTGTGGATTAAGAAGCACAAATTGCTGGTTATAGAATAGACAGGGGGATGTTAAGAGCAAGTGTAGGAAATGGAGTTGCCAGTGAAGTTATATGCATGACCCATGGATGTGAACTAAGGGGAGGATTGCCTGAGGGACTGGGGAGGCGGGGGGAGCTGGTGGAGGGGGAAAGGGAGAAAAACTGGAAAAATTGTAATAGCATAAATAATAAAAAATTTAAAATGTACTGTTACTTAACCTTTTTATTGGAGTCAAACATACTCCAAAAGTCTATAAATTGTAAATGTGGCCAATTATCAATAAGTGAACAAACTCATGTAACTTCACTTTAGAAAGGAAGTAGAAGATGGAAAATTACCAGCACTCCTCCAACCTCATGTCTGAAGGTAACACTACCCTGACTGGGAACACCATAGGATACTTTCCCCTATTTTAAAGTTGTATCTAAATGGAATTATACAATGTATTCATTTAAGTTTGGCTTTGTTCTCTCAAGATTATTTGAGATTCATCCAGTGCATTATTTTCATTGCTTCATGCAATTATGAATATACCACAATTTATGTATTGTTTTGGGTGTTTGGATCATTTCCAATCTGATGATAATATGAGTAATGCTGCTATGAGCATTCTTTTATGTGTATTTTGGTGCATATATGTATATATTTTCTGTTGGATAGAATATATGAATCCAGTATTTAACCTGGGGTTTCCCAAAAGCCATGTCTGAGACAAAGACCTGTTAATTTATCTCTGAAGGCAATTTTATCTGTGAAGTGATCCCTAGAAATGAGAGTGAGGGACAGGGAATGAAGGAAAGAAGTAGAGGAAGCCTATAAAGCCTAAGTTAGAGAATTGGCCACTGTTACGAGTGCCAGTTCCCACAGGTCCTTCAGAGGAAACTTAATCAAATGGGTCTCAGAACTGACTGCCTGAGGAATGGAAGAGGGAGGAAGCAAAGCATTTTCCCATCAGCCTCCACCCCCACTGGCTGAGCAGTACGTGCCATAGTGTCCGGGCCAGGAAGAAAGAGGCTAAGTGTTGTTAGGTTGCATCTGTGGGAAGTTGGTCTAAACCAGAATGAAACTGGAGTGAATCTGAGGTGGTATACAAGAGATGTCCAATACACCCACATGTGTATGGATTCTTTAGTTTAATACAGGTCATCAATTCTGTTCATCTATTTGTCTACCCTTGTGTCAATGCCATACTGTTTTAATTATTATAACTTTATGATAGTTCTTGGTATCATATAGAGTAAGTCCTATTTTAGGAGTTCCTAATTTTAGGAGAAAAAAATTTAGTATTTCATCATTTAGTCCTTTAGTGGTAAGTTTATGATATTTAAGTATTAGAATTCAGTATATTAGCTGTAGATCTATGGCATATAGATGAGGCATTACATATGTGACATGTGTTTTATATATATGTTTATGTGTGTTTAATTATCAGCTTTAAGTTCCCCTCTATTCCAAATTTGGTGAGTTGTTTTGTTTTGAATAAATACATAGGTGGTAGATCATTGTAGAAAATGATTTTTCTACATTTATTATCGTGTTTTTCTTTTTTCTTTTCCCTATTGATATGGATAACATTAATTTTCAAATATCAAACTAATGCTGTGCTCCTGGGATAAATTCCGTTTGTTCATGTGCATTACCCTGTTTAACTACTGCTGAATTCAATTAGATAACGTTTTGTTATGGAATTTTTATTCATAAGGGTTAGCTTATAATGTTCTTTTAATTTCTTTGTAAGGTTCTGATTGCAGTGTTATACTAGCATCATAAATTCAGTTAGGATATGTGTCTTTTTCTTCCATTTTCTATAAAAGTTTGTGAAAATAATTTTTTTCAGTAAAATCATTTACTGGTAGAACTAATGAGTAAAATCACCTAGACTTCACGTTTTCTTTGTGGGGATGTTTTTGATAACAAATTAATTTTTGTGATAGAAATGACTATTAAAATTATGGATTTGATTTGGTATCAATTTTGATAAGTTGTATTTTCAGGAATTTGCCATTTTATCCACTGTTAAATTTATTGGCATAACAGTTCCTTAATATCTTTTTAATACATCCAGGTCTCTAGTGATGGCCCCTCTTTTATTACTGATACTGCTAACTTGTACTAGCTTCTGTTTTTCTTCCTCATCAATTTTGTTAAGGGCTTGTCAATTTTACTAATATTTAAAAAAACAAATTTTGGCTCCATTGATTTTCTCTAGTTTTTTCTTTTATATCATTAATTCTAATTTTACCTTTACTATTTCTACCTTCTACTTACTTTGGATTTTCTCCATCTTTTTACAAGCTCCCTAAAGAGGAAGTTTAAATCACTGATTTTGAACCTTTCTGCCTCTCAAAGACAGGCATTTGAGGCTATAAATTTACCTCTAAGAACTGCTTAGCTGTGGACTACAGAACTTGGCATGTTACAAATTCATTTTCATTCAGTTCAGTACATTCACTCATTTATGCTATGACTTCTTTTTATACGTGTATTGTTTAACTTCCAAATAGTGAAGGTTTTTCTTAGTATTATTATGGAATCTAATTTAATTCCATTGTGGTCAGAAAACATACTTAGTAGGACTGTAATTTTTTGAGATTACGGTCATATATATATAATCTCTCTTGCTGGTCATTCCATGTGCACTTGAAAAGAATATGACTTCTGCAGTTTGGGGCTGTATCTTCTCTAAATGTCATTTAAGTCAATGTGGTTGATAACCATCACTCACATCTTCTATATTCTTACTGATTTTTTTTCTTGGTCTAGTTACATCAGTTACTTACGAGAGGAGCTAAATTCTTCAATTACGTTTATGGATTATCTTTCTTTCATTCCATCACTTTTTTGATTCACAAACTTTTAAGCTTTGTTTTAGGTATGAAAATTTTTAATTGGTATCTGTATTAGCCCTTTTATCATTGTGAAATGTCCCTCTCTATCTCTGGAAATTCTTGAAGGCTACTTTATCTGATATTAATATTCAGGGGTGGCAGAAGTAATGACTGCTTGAATGTGGTTGGTAGGGTAATAATATGTGTAATAATTTATAGTTTTAATTTGAACATTTCACCTAAAATGTCATATGGTGTGCCTAGGTATAATATTGTTATCTTACAGAATTTCATGTGTATGCCCTGGCTGGTGTAGCTCAGTGGATTGAGTGTGGCCAAAGCATTGCTGGTTTGATTCCTAGTCAGACACATGCCTGGGTTGCAGGCCAGGTCCCCAGTAGGGGAAGCGTGAGAAGCAACCACACATTGATGCTTCTCTCCCTCTCTTTCTCCCTTCCTTCCCTCTCTCTAAAAATAAATAAATAAAACCTAAAAAAAAAAAAAAAAAGAATTTCATGCTTATCGTTTTGTAACAAACCAGGGGCGTTATTTGTGCCAGACCATGTAGGTACTCAAGCTTTCTGACAGTTTGCATGGTATATAACTTTCTATCCTTTTGCTTTCAATTTGTAGTTTTGTATTTAAAGTTTCTCTCTTGTAGACTACATATAGTTGGATCTTGCTTTGTCATCCCGTCAGGTAATCTCTGCTGTTTCATTGGAATGCCCAGTCTATTTCCATTTAGCTCTTGATATAGTTGGTTTTGATTTTCCATTTTTTCCCCTCATATGAGATTGGTCTGTAGTTTTATTTATTTGGTGCTATTTTTATCAGGTTAGAGATCAATGTTATATTCACCTCAAAACTCATGTTTTTCTTTTACTAAAACACTAGTTTTATGAGGTAACTTTAACAATAATCAAACCTGATAAAGAGGCACTAAAAAAGATTATTAGTGTCTTTTGGACCTGATACTTTTTTGTACAAGAGTTTGTAATTTTCCCAATGTTTAATACAGAAGTTGGTTTTAGTTTTCTCTACCGAAATCGATTTTGTTAAATGTTTTTTCCTAGGAAATTATCCATTTAATCTGTATTTTCAAGTTATTTGTGCCAAATCGTGTACAGTAAGCTCTTAGGATTTGTATGTGTTCTGCTTCTCTTTGTCTTTTTTATAGTTTTATCTCCTTACATTCCCCCTCAAAACCCCTTTTTTAACTAGCTCTTCAGGCTCTCAGCTGCCTCTTCCAGATTCGGATTCCACTAGGAACTCACTTTCACAGATTTCTTCCCTCTTCAGAATCCTGGCCTCTTGATTCTTCACTGTCATGGTAATTCCTCATTGCCATAGCACAGGTCTGTTATATTTTGTCCAGATTTCTAGACCTCAGCAAGAGGGTTGAACAACATACTCTGCCATTTTACTGGAAACACAACTCCTGCATGTCTTTACACATACACACACACAGGCCTTCACAGAAATTTTGTGTAAAAAAAACTATCAGTCTCTGCCCTGACTGGTGTGCCTCTTGGTTGGGCATCCCGCAAAGAAAAAGAGCCCTGGTCCGATTACAGCCAGGGCACACGCCTGGCTTGTGTGCTTGGTCCCCAGTTGGGGTGCGTGCAAGAGACAACTGATCAATGTTTCTCTCTCACATCGATGTTATAAAAATCTTAAAAAATATACTCTCCTCAGTGGACAATTCAAACAAGGTATAAATTAATACTATGGTGTCTGGGTCTGACCTACATGGAACCCTTTCACAAAAATGTGTATTTTTATTGTGGGTTGTCTAGAATTATTTTGGGGTTGATTTCTATTGATCCTTTCCACCACCTCTGGCTATGAAAGTGAAGTAACTTGTTAGTTTTACCACTTTTGAAATGCTACCGAACTCAAAAAGTAAAGGAAGTGCCTATTATTGTTTTTTCCACAGTGCCTAGCAGCGTTTACTGAATGTAAACGTAGGAAATTAGTCACTGCTCTACCAGAGGAAACTTGGTTGAACTGACACTCATTTAGACATTAAATACTTATGCTGTGTGCAAAACAGAGTTTAAATACTATAACCCCCCTTAACCCTAGTGTTTTCTAATCAGCTTTTTCAAACTTCTTCCTTTCTACTGTAATGCAGAAGATTACAGTTCTGGAAGCGCTGCAAAATTTAATTGGCTTTCTTTCCAATAATATATTTATGTTGGATTGTATATTTATATACTGTTTTAAATGTTATACATTCAATCCTGCTTAAAAAAATCTGTGACTGCTTATGTGAACTTTTGTAGTATTACCAAGTCATGTCAAAATCTGTCACAGTATGCAAATAATGCGAGCAGACAAATTAAAAAAAATCATCAGTGATGTTGCATCCCATATTTAGTAATACAGTAAAATGTTTTGACAGATTTCATTCAGATAAATTTTAAAATCATAAACAAAGTCATGAACTATGAATTCAAACAATATAATCAAAATATGTTTTATTTTAACTTTAAGGCACTACATACACATTTTTTAAAGCACACTCATGTCATTTTATTTACACAATAGTTTAAGAATTGACAATAAATAGACTATTTCTATCTCATCGTTGTCCTTCATTTGTAGCTTTATGTATTCACAATGAAGTAAAACCCTCCAAATAAATGAAATTAAATGCAATCACCCTTAAAACTTATCAGATATGTGCTAGAGAAGGAGAAACCCAAGAACAATATGAGGGCATTTTAATCCAAAAATGTATCTATAAATTCTTAGACCAAGCTTACCAGAACAATAACACAAAGCCTATTTTAAGCATTGAGATAATTACCAGAAGAACTTGCACATCAATGACAGCAGCAGAACTGCTCTTGTTTTACAAGTAAATGTACTTATTCTGAATCCACTCACTGAATTAATAAAAACACTTAATAAAAAGTATTCCTATTGCCTTTGTCTATTGTTGTCATAAGCAGTTAAATGTCATAAACAGTGAAATACTTTCTACCACCCAGGAAACATAGCAGCATATTTTTCAATTACTTAACAAAATACACCAAAATCTTAATGTAAAAGGCCAGTTTTACTAAAAGATTTTCTCAGTGCATTAAAGGATCACTGGCTTTAACAGTGATAATGCTTTATACAAATGAGTTAACACAAAGTTCAATGTGACAATACATAAACATCTCTTTGATTAAAGAAATTTCATTCTTGTTCCACGTGCGCATATGTGTGTGTGTGTGTACAGACTTACAATTTTAATTAAAGTTAATATTTTGAGAATGAAAGGCACGACAAATAGGTAAGTGTCTTCTGTTCAAAGGTTAAGACACATACAGGGCATCCCTTCCCATTCTGTCCTAGATAAAATCTACTCACAGGCTGGATGCCACATACAGATCTCTTAAAGTCGTAACCACCGATCAAGCTAATGCAGTCACGAAAACTCAAATGATCCCAAGGTCCAAACTCTATTCAAAGAGTGTAAGATAACCTGCTACTATTTTTAAAAATGTCTATGGCTTTAAAAGTGACTGTTCTATTCTTTGTTGTTGTTTTTTAATGGTAACTGAAGTAGAAAAGAAAATTTCTATTATTTTGTTCAGATCCACTATTAACCTTTAGGATAAATTTTATGTGAGGGAAAAAACATTAGAAATAAAATTTGTAAAAAAGCAAAATTAGCCCTACTGCTTTTATTTCATTTATTTATTCTGTTCTTCTTAATAGTTAACTTATGACCAATAGCATGAACTATTTATGTAAGATATGGAAATGCTTCTCCAGAAGCCCAAGTAACTATAGGCACTAAATACCAGGATCAGGAAATTAGCAGAGACCAAATAGGGTAAATTATATACTTGATGATTAGCAACACTGTTCTTAATCATCACAGATAATCAACATTTAACTGGGCTGCATATATACTGGAGATTATTTTTGTGTCTGCCAAACAGTTGCCTAGTTTATTTTATACTGTCAAAACTTTAAAGATCACACTATTGACATCAATACCTTGCCTCAGGTCCTAACGAACTGTTCTTTACCCCAGTTTTTCCTCTGATAGATACAATCTAGTCTGCTGCAACTGTTTCTTCATGTTAGTTTGGATTATTAAAAGGTACCACCTAGCACTCAAACTAGGAAATGTTAGGCAGTGTTGAGAGTTTATTCTGCCACTTAACATAAGAATAATGTAAAAGAGCAAAAGACACTAAATTCCATTTTAAATGTAACTACTCTACTGTCTAGAGAGTGAGGCATAAAAGTCCCAAAAGTTAACATAAAAATCTCTCTTCCTTATTCTGACCCAAACAAACGAGAGCTGTACGCAGGCCATAAACTTTACTGTAGCACTTAGATACCTCTGATTATAATAATCAACATGAGGAAGTTAAAGATGGTAACAAATATGAATGAATTTTAAAAATTGTGGTTTTAACTTGTGAATTAGAAGGTAAATAAGTATGAACTGCAAATACCACCTTTCCTGACAGCTGTGTTCTATGGGAATATGGAAGCCTACCTACGGTCAAGTCCATCTCTGAGTGCCTTCTACAAGTCACGTGAAGTCTACACTACCATACAGGCTGACACGCTTGTGCACACATACAAAAAACTTACACAAGGCATTAAGCACAGAGAAATGCACTTTTCTCTATTTTCTTAATTTCTTATTAGCAATAATCTTCAAAAGGTAAAACTTTTGAGATTTCAACAGCTTAAGGGTCTTAACGAAGACACAAAGGTGAAGACAGAGGCCTTGTATCACTGTCTGTTAGTTTTTTATAATAGTGCCTCTTAAAATAGAATCTTCACATGCTTAATCTTTTCTGCCTGGTTAACTGATTTTATTAACCATCACAGAGAATTTCCTAACTCAAGGGTTTACTTGGGATACAAACTCTATTAAAGGTAAATATAAAAATATAGGACACTTTTCCTCCCTGATACACAAATTCCACTAATTACAAGATCCCATTGTTTCATTTACAGATATAAAAATTTATTAGAAAAGCATGCCTACTAAATTTTAGAACACTTTCATCTAAAAATGTGTCAAGTTTTCACTGAATAAAGAAAAAAGGCAGTATTTTTCTTTAAAAATGCTTCTAATTAGAGAAATAGCATTAACTAATGATTTACTAGCAATTTTTGCTGTAGTCAGGTTTGGGGTTGCGTGTTTCTTTTGTTTGTTTGATTGGGTTCTTTTTTTTTTTTTTTTTTTGGTATTAGCTAATGCACCAAAAGAAGACACAAAGAAAACAAAATAATTTTAGCATGGTTGGTATAAACTCTTTGTCTTTCGAAGTATACTTTTTCATAGTTATAATACCTTGGGTGTATCCTTGGTTTTGGGACTAAGCAAAGACACTTTGTATAAGCCCCACACTTTACTCAATTAAAGGGTCATCATCATCTTCTTGTAGCTGAAGTCGGGAAAATGGCCGCGGAACAGAGAGTCTATTCTGCATGATTATGAAGAGGCACGTTACAGTGGTTAAGATCAAGAGTGCACCAATAACAATTCCAATGGCTTCTGGGAGTTTAATGCACCACTGGTCAACTAACAAACACTTAGTATGACCAAAGGTTCCATTATTGGGGTGTGGTTTTAATCCCAGGATGTGGCACATCATTGGATAAATATCCACACTGTCAACTGTGCTGTGTTTGTAGCCTTTGTGAAATGCAGGACCGTGGGCAGCCAGAAATGGATGCATACTAGGCAAAGAATTATCATAACCGTGGTCACCTACTGAAAAAGAACAAAATGATGTTAGTAAATAAGATTAATCTTTCTATTACAAAATAAGTTGTTTTAAGTGTAAAATACTAGTCTTGCCAGTGTAATTCCCATCCATTAGAATTCTGATTAGTTGGACCAGTTGGGGGCCAGAAATAAAATTTTCTATTTTTTCTAACTCAGCCATGCTCCCTTTTCTATATACACCCCTTTTCCCAATCGGTCATGGTCTCAGGCTTTAAAACTATTTCTCAATCTTATGTACTTGTTTTTCAGTCCTAGACCCACTTATTTCACCTGTTAACCTCCAGCACTGTTAACCAAAGCCCACTGTAAACAGCACCAGTGATAAAACGAGTGGTCCAGCTAAAGTCCTGAACAACTGGGAGAGCAGGAATCAGTTAAAACCAGTGAACGGTGAAGAAGTAAATCTGCAGCCTTACCTATGTCAACTGCTCCTGTGATAAGAATATAGTACTGGTTTACTGACAGCTAATGAACACCTCAACACCCAGAGGGCCTGGTAGTTGCAAACGTCACAGATCGGATTCTCGTACTACTGAACGTGAAGTCTACCTAGATGACTCCAGCCCAGGTATGATGGTGTCCCTAATATAATTCCAATACCAGATTCCAAATTTTAGCTTTATTTTAACCAATATTGCCTTTTAATGCCTGCCACTTGCATTTAATAAGCTCCCACTTTCATATGAAGTGCAGGGACTGAGTGAAGTCCAGTGTTTATTATTCTTTAATTGTATATTTTAAATAGTTCACAATGGAAATAGATATGACCAATACGATAAAAAGCAGAATATAATACGATACATATATAGATATTATGACTTCAATTCAAGTGTATGTAATAGAAAAAAAAAGATTAGAAGGGGGAAAAACTCCCACAATTAACACTTGTCTGTACCTCTGTACCGAGGGATTATGGATAATTTTTGTTCTCTTTTCTAAAGTTTTCTGTATTTTCTAAGTTTTCAACAATGGGCATATGAATAAATATAAATAATATGTATCTTCATTGACCCTTAGTCTTATTCTTGCCGGATGCTCCTGAATTGCTACAGATTGGGGATATGCAGACGCTAGTTCCCGGCCAAATTCAGCCCTCCGCCTGCTTCTGCAAACAAAATTTCATTGGAACGCTCCATGTCAGTTTGCTTACACATACTGTCTATGGCTGCTTTCCCACTGCAAAGGCAGAGCTGAGTAGTTGAGACAGAGGCAAGCTGTCCCACAAAGTCTAAAAGATGTATTTACAATCAGGCTTTTTACAGAAAGTTTTATGATCCCTGCCATCAACTACAAAGTCAGATTAAAAAAAAAAGTATTCAAATTGAATGTAACATTAAATAAGCTTGTTTCAGGGAAGACCTATAACTCTCCCCTGTACAGTTCCTCCGTTTCAGGAGAGATTTTGACACATCTATTTTGTTTACCCAGTAGATTTCTGTTTGTTTACTTTCTTGTTCTTACCCTACGCTCCAAACAGCTGCATTCAGGTAAATAGTTTCATCACTGGGGAAAGACTTAGGGTTACTTGGACAAATTTTTTTAACATAAAAAAATAAAGAGAAATTTGAACTAATATCTCCCTGTTTACTTTGTTCTTTACTTTCCTTTTATTTCTTTATTTCCTTATTTCTCTTTCATTGACTACAAATCAAGAGAAGCAATCTTGAAAGTTACTGAAAGTAACTGCAGTTTTGGTAAGAAAGTAAAACTACACCTTCATCCTTAAAGTCACCCAGCCTTCTAATGGCAGGGTGAAATTGTGGTTACTCTGAATCGTTATGCACTAAAACCTGAAAACTGAATGAAGACCTCACAATTAGCTAGCTGAAACTGAACTAATTACACTGTGTCAACATCTTTAAATCAAAGTACTTTGTTAACAGAACATGCTAATGTATGATTTATTCCTAGGACACAGGAGAAATACCCTCCATTAATACTTACGTTTTGGTGATGATTTGTTTAGCACAATTGTCCAGCCTTCATCAGCAACCAAAATAACAGGCTGAATTCGATCATTATGTTGGTAATGAAACCTGGCAGGAATGTCTTCTTTGAGATAAACATTCATGTGAGAGCTACAGTTTTTTAGTTTGTTATAAACCTCTGTTCTATCTGAAGTAAAAGGAAATAGTAAAGAAACAAGTCATGGTTGATTGATAAGGAAAAGATACTTCTACCTAGAATAACTGGAAAAAATACTGAACAATATCACCTACTGAATCACTTTTAATTCTTCTACAACAGAGCAATCATAATCACGTGACAGTGTTGGCAAGCATGCGAACACACACACACTTTCTTCAAAACATTCACATAGGTCTTTTTTCATTTTGTTATTATTCCTGGTGGACTTTTTATACAAAGAGCACAATTTTCACATCTAGCTTCCTAAGTAAATATTAATTAATTACATATTACTACTGATCACTAATTTGAAGATCAGTAAACAAAAGGTATATCTCACACAAAAATTCAAGATGTTTTTAAGGGTAAAAATTTGTTTGTATGAATAATTGTAAGATGTATCAAAAAGCAAAGAAGTAATCATTCTGAACCTAAACCTTCACCTAATTGCTAAAAAACATGTAGAGGAAAAACATAATAATCCCACTCTGATTAAGTGTAAGAATATATGGTCCTGAACTGCAAAAGCCAGAGCTTCATTCTTTTACAAAACCTCGCTTCTCAATCCACTGCCCCATTAGAATATCCCTTGGTTAAAAGTTTACTTACTTCTTTTGGGAAGTATTGCAGCAACTGGAGACAAATCTATGAGAGTGTAGTCTGAGCGATTGATGCAGAGATCCAAGTTTATCAGTCTGTCCTTAGAACACTGGGTCATCCCATGATCACTTGTAATGATCACATTAATATTTTCCCACAGTCCTAATATCTTGAGTTTGTAGACTAATTCACCAACAAGGTCATCTATTTCTTTCAACACTCTGCTCATGTTTCCTTTATCTTCGGGTCCATATTTATGTCCACTTGCATCTGGTTCCTCCCAATAGAGTGTTGCAAAAGTAACTGGTGGATCTGAATTGCTCAGCCACATGGTAATATTATTCAGTCTCTCTTGAAATGACACTGAGGAGCTATAATTCATATAGTAGGAAGGTGTAGTATTGTGAATGGGTATATCAGTACCAGGCCACATAGCAGCAGCACTTGATCTGTTTTCCTGAAGCTCATTGGTCACCCAAATAGGTACTGCCTCATTCCACCAAAAAGGGTCCCTGTCATTAAAGTCAGAAAAGTGTTTCTTTGTGATTACATCATACATGGAATTAGCTACAATGCCATGGCTTTCTTCATACAAGCCTGTCACAATACTGTAGTGGTTTGGAAATGTTTTAGTGATGAAAACATTTTTAACATGCTCTACCAAGACACCTTCTTTGATAAAATTCTGAAGATGAGGAAATTCATAGTTCTGTAGGTAGTCAGCTCTGAAGCCATCGAATGACACCAGTAGTAACTTTGGTGGCAAACTATAGGAAGAGTTACCTCTACAGGCAGTTACAAGTCCAGAAAATAAAAGTATTCCTAATAACTTCATATTGAATGTGTTGAATGAGAGCAGTCAGGCTTCCTAAAACGTAAAAACACAATACATTAGTAACGCTCTTTGATTTGGATTAGGTTTTGAAACTTTAACCATCAAGAGAAGAGAACCAACATTTACAAACTTTTTCTGTACCAGCTTTATCTCTATCAACTTAAAAATTAAATAACATCATTTATTGAAAGACAACTGAATAAAGCTTAAGTTGGAAAAACAAAAAATTGTCTTTATTTGTCCAGTTTCCTACTTATATATGCCCTGCCCCAGCCTTCATGCTCTGAAGGGGAAATGGGCCATTCCTATACTCCATATAATACTTGTGTTTGTCAACCTTGCTTGTCTGCAGTTAGACATTTAGAAATTATCCTAAAAGCTTAATGAAAACATATAAAGAAACAAAAATTATTTTTTTTTCCACAAAAGGAAATAATGCTGAGCTTTCAGAAGTTCCAGGGAAGGAGATCATTTTTCTAGTTTAATGACTAACAAAGGTGGTGGAAATTCTGCCGCATTTGCTCACCACCAGTTCTTGTTGAAAAATATTGGCATACAAAAGGAGAGTAAGAAATAAACATTATATGAGAGAAAGGTGCCACCTCAATCTGTACCTACCAAGTCACATGAGGTTGACAGACAGATAAAGCCTACAGGGACTTGGATGTCACAGTAACTTCTGAAGAAATCCGACAGCTGTTGAAATGAATTTCATCACCACATCTCTAAGAGAGACATTGTTCTACCTAACAACCCAGGCTCACAGCTCTCCCTGATTTTTCATCCTTTTTTAAACAATCCACGAATTACAAACAGTTTTCCCCTAATAAATCTTGCTGCCTTCAGACTCTCTCTTCTTTGGGCCCTAGGATAAAAGGATATGTGATTTAGGTAGAATGCTTCACTGTAGGTGGGCAGGATACCTCTTCCATCATAACAAGGCAGGAGCAGCAAAGAGTGGTGAGCTAACAGGTTTGAAAGTGGGAGGTGAAGGGAATTGAGTGGTACACCCTACTCAAGGGATGGAGGTTTGAGGAATACAAAGAAACGGCCAATGTGGAGAATGGGAGAGGATACACGGAAACAGTAGGATTTATGGACAATGTTGAGAGCAGGTGCCATGAATTTTTACAGTGACACTGCTGACTGGTTTTCTCTAGCAATTCCCTGGCTCAGGCATGAACAAAACAGGTGGCTGAACACACCTGGGGCTTCAGATTATGCCAGAAACTGAAGTATGATGAAGGAAGCTGAAGTCGATATTAATCTAAAGAGTGGCATTTGGGCAGCAGCATTTAAACTGAAATTAATATAGTTGCAAATAGAGAGGTTTTTAGACTAGAGGTTCTGATAAAGTCAAAGAACCAGTGTTTTAAAAGTACCTTTCAGTGAAATTGCTAGGATGTGGCTTGTGGTCAGAATGAGGGGAATGAATTCATTATGTCAGTGTAAGAAGACTCGAGGTATGGCCATGGGGATGTGCACCTGGAGGTCCCAGGTATAAATAACAGTGAGCTAACAGGATGATTAAGTTCACAAGTCATTTTTCCCAACTAGTCTGCAATTAATTGAAGGCAGAGAGAGACATTTTTTTCAAACATGCTACCTATATGATCTGTGTATGTAGTCATTCAAATACTTCTGATTGAGGCTGTGACCCTCTAAAAACCAGGAAATTAAGATTTTGAAGATCAAAGGCACACAGAATAGTGTTTGTGAAGATCTTTGGGTCTGGAAAATCTCTAGCATCTTTTTATTTTTATTTTTTAGTATTTTATTTTTAGAGAAAGGGGAAGGGAGGGAGAAAGAGAGGGAAAGAAACAAGAATGTGTAGTTGCCAGTTGCATACCCCCTACTAGGAACCTGGCTCACAACCCAGGCATGTGCCCTGACTGGAAATCAAACTGGCAACCTTTGGTTCGCAGGCCAATGCTCAATCCACTGAGCCACACCAGCCAGGCTTGGAAAATCTCTAGCATTTTAACCTGCGATGGGCTTTCTTCTGAGTGTGGTGCATGGATCATCTGTTGCTGTTGCCATCCAAGAAACCAAAACCAGTACAGAATAATAAAAACTACCTCTCCAAAGAAAACAGTAACAATTGTAAATATATGAGATATACTTTGCCCAGACTTTTCAGAAATTTCACACGTCTCAGCAATTTTAGCTATCAAGAATCTAGATAAGCAGCCCTGACTGGTGTGGCTCAGTGGATTGAGCGCTAGCCTGCAAACCAAAGGTTGCCAGTTCGATTCCTAGTCAGGGCACATGCCTGGGTTGCAGGCCAGGTCCCCAGTGGGGGTACATGAGAGGCAACCATACATTGATGTTTCTCTCCCTCTCTTTCTCCCTCCCTTCCCTTCTGTCTAAAAATAAATAAATAAATTTTTTAAAAAGAATGTAGATAGCAGTACTTCCCATTTTATTCAGGATTTGGTTCCCCCTGACCTAGTGTTTATGTACAACTCCTCTCTTTTCTTGGACAGTTATACCTGGGATCAGACAACACTGTCAGGCAGGCTGCTGCCTTAGGTTCCAGAGATTTTAGAACTTGTTTGGAGGGTACGCAGGTCTCCATGAAAGCTTGGATTGAACAGATTCCCTGGTTCCTCCCTGAGTATAGCTACTTCTCCACACCAAAATACTTGTATCTGTTTCCACTAACAGAGTAGACTAAAACAGCAAAGAAATGGCACAGTATCTTAAAGATACCCATAAATCTATTTTTAAGATTTCTTTAATGCCCTGGCTCTTGCCCTGAGTCACCCTTCTACTTTCCCAACCAATCCCACTGCACAAACTCTTCTGCTGCCAAGTCAAATCTGATTTACGTCAAACTGAATACATTCTCTGCACCTCCAAACCTTCTCCCTTTCCTGAGTTCCCTAATATCTTAAAACAGCTCGCCACTCTCTGAGTCACAGAGAGATGTCCTGAGTATGCCAGCCTAGTCAACTCTATTTTCACATCATCTATTACAGCAGTGATTTTCAACATTTTTCATCTCATGGCACTCATACTAATTATTAAAATTCTGCAGCACACCAAAAATATATTTTTTCCAATCTCACAAAAATAGGTATAGTTTTTATTCATTTACATGGGATGGCTATTGTTGCGTTGGCTGTTATCATTTTTTATTAGACAATTTAAGGGAAAAGAGGTCAGTGTCCCTGACTAAATAGTCAGATATTGCATGTTTTAAAAATTCTTATGGCACACCAGTTGAAAATTACTGTACTACAGTAGCACAGACCTACAAGTCACTGAGTGGACCTTGCTAAAAGTACTGCTGTCTAGTCTCCACTAGAAAATTGTGATTCAGTCAGTCTAGAGTTGGGGTCAGAAGTCTGCATTTTTAACAGCTATCCATTCTTTTCCATTCCTGCTGTTGCTCTACTTCTTAAAGTCCTCACTGTTCCCTGTCCAGGACACTTCTGCCTCTTAACTGACCTTCCTACCTCAGTCACCTTCCCCTTTCTCACCCAGCGCCTGCTCCCAACTCACAGTAATCTTTCTGGGCATAGCTCTGTTCATGATGCTTCCCTAATTAAAAAAAAAAAAAGGTCAAAGTTCAAAGTATCCCCTCCTATACACAAGTTCCGAGACTTCTGCCTGACATTCAGGTCCCTCCACTACCCAGGCCCAACCCACATGCAAATTACTATGAAATAGTTAAAGAAATAACCGCTAACTTTAATTTCCATTTACCATGCTTCACTGTCACAATCTGTCTGAAATGAATTACAAAGACATGTAAAGACAATAATCATTTATCTAAGTGACCTACAGGTGACCTACGACAGCTGTATCTGTCCATCATTGTGGGTGTGAAGTGGAACCTCATTGTGGTTTTAATTTGCATTTCCCTGATGACTAATGATGTTGAACATCTTTTCATGTGCTTATTTGCCATCTATGTATCTCTGGAAAAGTGTGTTTTAGAATTCCTTCCTCATATTTTAATTGGCTTGATTTTTTTATTACTGAGTTGTTATAGTTTTTTATATATTCTAGATACAAATTCCTTATCAGATATAAGATTTACAAATATTTTCTTCCATTCTGTGGATTGTCTTTTTTCTTCATGGTATCTTCTGAAACACAAGAGTATTTAATTTCAACAAAGTTAATTTTTTTGTAACTCGTGTTTTTGGTGTCGTATCTAAGCAGACTTTGTGTAACCTTTTGCAACAGCATGGTTGGAACTGGAGAGCATGATGCTAAGTGGAATCAGCCAGCTGGTGAAAGACAAATACCATATGATCTCACCTATAAGAAGAATCTAATGAACAAAATAAACTAATGAGCAAAACAGAACCAAAGACATGGAAACCTGGAACAGGCTGACAACTCTCAGAGGGGAGGGGAGTGAGGGATGATGGTGGAAAGAAGGGGAAGGGACGAGTCAAAGAACACGTGTGACTGACCCACGGCCATGGACGACAGTGTGGGGATGGACTGTGGGAGTGGGGGATGAGATGGGTGGAGGAGGGCAAAGGGGGGAAATTGGGACATCGATAATAGCATAACAATAATAATAAAAAAGAAAATAACAAAAGTTGGGAAGAACACAGAGAACCTGGAACTTTTGTATACTCCTAGTAAAAATGTAAAATGGTACAACCACTTAGATGCCCCCTACCTTGCTGGCCCCACTCCCAGGTCTCTCCATCTTAATGTTCGCCCATCCCCACCCCAGCCCCGCAGCCTGCAGTCCAACCGAGCCTTACACCGGGTAGTAACCAAGCAGATGAGGAACGATGCAGTGCACCTCCCACACCAGGACCTCCCCAGAGCAGGGAGAGTAAAAGGTTCCATTCCTCCCACCTCCAACTCTAGTCACTGCCTGTGGCTTCCTAGAGAGTCATACCGAGAAAACACACGCGGCCCCAATCTCACAAGAAATCGCACCATGGTGGACCTGTGAAGTCTTGGGCTAGGGAGTGGCGGGACTGGAAGGCATGTCACCTAGCTGCCATCCCTGAGGCCCTGCAGAAACTCTGGAGCAGCACCCTCCAGGGGAACCCTCATAAGCAGTTACCACATGACCCAGTAATTCTACTACTAGGCACATGCCCAAGAGAAACTAAAACATCATATCCATGCTAAAACTTGTACACAAATACTTCCAGCAGCATTATTCCTAAGAGCCAAGAAGTAGAAACAATTCAAATGTCCATCGAGTGATAAATGGATAAATAAAATGTGGTATATCACACAATGGAATAGTACTTGGAAATAAAAAGGAATGAAGTACTAAAATATGCTACAACTTGGCTAAAACTTAAAACCTTGCTAAGTGAAAGAAGGCAATCACAAAAAATTACTTATTGTAATTCCATTTAGATAACATGCCTAGAATAGACAAAACTATAGAAATGTAAAGTACATTAGTAGCTGCCTCGAGCAAAGGGTTGGGGAGAAATGAGGGATAAATGCCAATAGGTTTCTTTTTGAGTGATAAAAATGTTCTGAAATTGGTTGTGGTGATGTTGCACAATTCTGTAATACTTTATACTTTAACTGAGTGAATTGGAGAGTTTGTGAATTATATCTCAATAAAACAATTACATATATAAAGAGTAGAAGAAAATGAAATTGTAATCTTAAAAGCATCTGAAAATGCCCTGCCACAAAACAGGAAACATCTTTGAAGTCTCATTCTACCGCAACAATTATGTGAAATTTGTAATTCATAACACAGACTTGGGTGTTTTAACGTGAAAATATTTTACACTACTTCCCATATGCAAAACAACGAACACAAACCAGCGTCCCGCCCCCCATAAAATACATGTGAATCAAAATCTTCCCCAAATCTTGAGTGAAAGGGGGCTCAATGTGCACGGGCTGTTTATCCTGAGGTCAGCAACCCCTTAGTACGGGGCTAGGACCCAAGTGCCCCAGTCCTCGTCCCCAGGACTAGAAGCACAGACAACGTGGAAAGATTACAGGCTCTGAAACCACAAGGGCCCCAGAATTTGAGCCCGTGCTTAGGAGATGGGCAGTCTTAGGCTGATCTAACTTTTACGAGCTTCAGTTTCCTTGTGTGTAAAATGGGGATGCTTAAAGTGTTACAGAACAGACCCTCAAATTTTGTTTCCCTTTATCTATTCTAGTTACAAGCTGTTGTGTTGCAAAAAAAAAAAAAAAAGTCTGCACCATGACAGGCAGGTGATAGTAGTGTGAAACTATAAAATAACTAGAAATAATTTAGTCTAATCCCGTTTTACATATGATGAAGCTGAAGGTCAGTGGTTGCCCAAGCTCAGAAGACAATGAGTAGCTTTATTGTGCCCTTACGAGTTTCACGTGCTCAACAAGTTTACAAGTCTAGTAACAGCAAGTTAACAAGTCTAGTAATAATCTCCGACCTATTAACAGAACTTTTCCTGCCAGGACATCTTTCATTAGCAGTGCCTATATCTATGTCTACCGCATACTGTTGCACTGTAACAGGGAGTGTTAAAATATAAACAAAACACCAGTGAGTTCTCAAATAGTTTTCAAGGTATAAAAATCACTAATTGTTATATTAGAAAACATTGGGAGACATTCTGTAATTTTTCAAAGCAAAAAAAAACCAAACAAACAAACAAAAAAAAAACTGAAGGGAAGAGAAAGCAGACTCATCCAGACTATACCCAAATGCCCCCAACAGTACCCAGAAGTAGTAGCTAGTCTTCTTCAATTGAGGGGACAAACACGCCTGGCCTGCGATGACTTTCTTACCTGGATGGAATGCATGTCAGGCAGTTCTCACTGGCACGCTTAGCCCATGGGAAGCTGGGGGAGTCTAACTGTTACAGGATGTGGTAAATGATATTTGTCACCATTAGAATGCCATCTGCTCCACAAGACAAGAGCTTTATTCTAAGCACTTCACAAATACTGTTTGTAGTGAAACTCTCATACAGCTTTAAAGTATGCACGCAGATAACAGATGGTTTCCTTTAAATCATGATGTTATTATCTTAATAGACGAAGAGAAAAACATTAACTACTCTCTAAAAGACTTTCTCAGTCTTTTTCAGGATTCTCCAGTTTTCCAGAGCACAGAAAACTGTCCACCAATTACCTTCAAAACAGCTACAGTTATGTTACTTTCTACATAATAGAATACTCCCCATATACTCCTTGCGTTTTCACCACAATTTCCCCCAAATATTTTGTAGCTAATTTAAGAGGAAGGAGGAGATATTTTATGTCTATTAAATTTCCTGGAACAACCTCTGGAAAAAGGCGGAAAGAAAAGAAAATCATAATATTAAAACGATTCGGCGACTGCCTATATAGTATTGTACTTGGCAAGATTTCAAGCTTCGGGCCACCGAGTGACCCGGTGATTCAGCAAAACCCCGCGGAGCCGGCCTGTCACTAGCCGTGCCGTCGCTGCTCCGGCCCGACCCGCGCCGGTGGCGGAACGCCGCCGCCTCGCAGCTGGACGCGCTGTTTGCACCGCGCTTAACGAACGGCTGTCTGGCTTACAAAAAAGCACTTAAGGTATGACTTTTATCGCCTGGCTTTGTAGGAAATTAGTCTTAAATGGGATTATAGCATTACCATAAGCCTGAACCTGACATTCGGACGGATGCACGTCGACGCCTCGACAGCATTTCTTTAGAATCGAACGCCGGCCCCGCCGGCCGGCCCGCCCGCCCGCGTTCACCTCCGCCCACCCCGTCCCTCCGCCGGCCTCCCGCCGGCCTCCCGCCGACCCCCTCTCTCCGCCCGGCCGGCCACAGCCTTCCCCAGCCCAAACCCACCTGCCAAACTGTCGTGCCGCCACCCGCGCTGTCCGCCTCCCGCGCCTCCGCCCGCTACGTCCGCGCCCCGCCAGGTCCTTTCGAGGACGTCGCCCCCGGAGTCCCAGGACGTGGTGGCGGGGGTTGGGGGCACGGTCGTGAGGGGGCGGAAGGGGGCGAGGGGTAACGGGCTGTTTCTCTCCACCTGTACTTTTAAAGCCCCTTGTGGACCGACAGGGGTGGCATTTCCCTCCAGAACGCTGCGCAGTCCGCTCACACTCACCCGCCGCTGCCGCCGCCGCCTCCTCCTCTTTCCGGGGCGCGCAACCTGCGCTCGCGTAACGCGGCGCTCGCGGGTCCGGGGGGCGAGGGAGACTAGCGGGGACGGGGGCGAGGCGCAGCTCCGCCTGAGGCGCCTGCGCAGTAACGGGCGCCCCGACCGCGGTTGACGGCCCCAGCCTCTGGGAATCTGCGCGGCCCGGGGCCCTGCAGAAAGCGCGCAGCTGCCCCGCGGGCGACTGCGGAACCGGCTGGGAGCGGCCGGACGCCGCCGGCGGTGGAGTCTGAGACCTGTCCTCGGATTGGATGCCGGAGCCGCCGAAAATGTAACTCCCTTTCCGATTGGTTAGGTTCAGGTACAACCTGGCGACAGCTGCTCTGGTGGAGTCCAACTGCACTTAAGAAATCCGTTCCTCTCTTCTCCCACGCCCCTTTCATATCATCCTATGAAGGGCTGAGTGCCCTTCAGGGGGCCCTGAATCAAAGTGAGTCCCAGAAAGGTCCAGGCTATTGCCTAGTCCCCGCCTACTGCCACGCCCACTTTTTTCCCTAGTTATTGTACGCCCTGCGGTTTAGGTGTCCCCAGGGAAAACGACTTTGGAGTCACCGGGGCCTAGCACAAATCTAGAGCAGCTTCAACCAGTCCCAGTGAGTCTGAATAAATACAGTGTGGTTCCAGCACAGCATTATCTGTCTGTCTTACTGTACAGGTGAGCACCTTTACATGGAAAGTGCTAAGGCAGTTTTCAAGCAAAGCTACAAGAAACACGGAAACAGCCCTTGCAAAGAAACAGGCACCTCTTTTGACAGATGCAAGGGGACTGTGCTCATCCCTTTCATTGGAAATTTAGTCAGTCAATGTAACTTTAAGCTTACTAGTAGAAAGTGAAATTACCAAACAGAAGTAAATTTATTTGTTAACACTTTGGTTACCCAGGTACACTTGGCATAGAGCAGATAGAATCGTTTTTCTCTTTGTATCTACAGTGCTAAACACAGAACCTGGCATAGAAAACGTACTAAATGATTATTGAATTGAATGAAATGTTTTAAGGTGCTCTGGATTTATTATCCCTACTGTTAAAATGCAAGCCCCAAGAGGATATTTTCTTTCTTGTTCATTACTGTAGCTCCAGCAGGTGCTTTAAAATGTACAATTAAATGAATTAAGAATATTAATAATATGCCTGGCTGGTAGTTCAGTTGGTTAGAGCATCAGCCTGATATGCCAAGGTTGTGAGTTGGTCAGGACACTTACAAGAAACAACCAATAAATGCATAAATAAGTGGAACAACAAACTGATGTTTCTCTCCCCCTTCTTCTCTCTCTCTTCCTTCTTCTTTCTCACCCTGTTTGCTCATGCATTCCTTCCGTAGTGACCATGCAGGTCTAACAGCCTGTGTGGACTCTAGGGTAAACAGAGGTTCCAGGAGGGAGCCTGGGTGCAGCAGTGCAGCCAGGAACAGCACTAAGCTACCTGGATGGGAACTGAGACCGCTTAGCAGCCACCTGCAGGCTTCAAAGGACTAAGCTTTAATATGAAACGAAACCTGGACACTGGCCTTTGTTTTGACCTTGCTGAAGACACAGTTGGACTATTTCCATGGCAGGCCAAATGGAAATGTGATACAGAGAAAGCCATTTGTTTCCACTCGAATAAATCTTGCCACACCACAGCCTCCTGCACGTGTGTCTGTGAAATGCTTTTGTTGCAATCCTGTGAACGAATGCAATTTCCACTGGCAACACGAGCAATAGTCTAAATCCGTCATTTATAAATGAATGTTGTATCACAGAGCCAACTAACTTGGCTAACTTTACAAAACCAAAGTAGAACTAGAGTCTTTGTCTTCATGCCAATGTCAGGTTTCCCAGCAGCATATTACATGAGGCAGTTCCCCAGCCCCCAGCTCTAAACCTGCCCCCCCCGCCATTATCTACTCAAGATTTAGCATTTATTCATTAGCATACACTATTTTTAAAATTTTATCCTGTTTTCAAAATCAAAGATAGCTCTTTATACAGTTATTTCTCTTTTAAACTCCTAGTTATGCTGACAAAAATGGGTCAAAAGTTAGAAGTTACAGGAAAAAATTCTAAGAGCAAGAGCCACACCCTGCCCAATTCCTGTCCACTGCCCAGCTCTGATTAAGCAACAAAACTGAAACTAGTAAACTGAATTTGAAATCATTGGGAGAGTATTTTAACAAACTATAGAAATTATCCCTGGAAGTGTAGTCTTTGGGAGAGTATTTTAAGTTTCACTTTTTAATATACATTAGATATTAATTAGATGCAAAAACATAAAACAGGTTTTATCTTAAATATAACTGGGGGAGTCTTACCGAACCCAACAAGTCGGGGCAGGGGATTCCTATGGCTCACCACCTACCAGGCAAATCTCCAAAGACAGAGTTCAGTGGAAAAGACAAGAATCTTTTATTTAACAGTGTAATAAAAATAAGGGCAAAGAAAAAAGTCAGACTATACATCAAAAATAGCTCTTTAAATATTTGTCATTACAACTACAAGAACTGAAAGTAATATTCTATTTACACTGCTGACTGTTATCACCAAGGTCTTTGGAAATAATGGCAATTTTTTGCCTGAAAGCCCATCTTCTCTAAGACACCCAAAGAAAATTACCCTGACACCCTCTTCCATCTCAGTTCAAAGTTGCACCAGGAACCCAAGGGTATCATAAACGTAGGTGGCTTAGCTGGTCTCCAGTCGCTATCTAGCTCCAGGTGTCTTTCTGAGTCTGTGCCCCCAGGCCTCTGCTCACCGGCCCACCCTGGCCACCATTGGCAGGCCCACAGGTGACTGTCAACATGACTCCCACCAGGGGAGAGGAAACAAGCAACTGATTTTATGCTTTCCAGCATGCTCCATTTACAAGTTCTCTCCCAGAATCCCATGTGCACTGAAAGCCAGTGGGATTCTGGGACCCCCACTTTCGAACCAATGAGGGCAAGTATTGGCCATGTGTGTCTTTGCCCCTCTTCTAGCCGCCACATTCAGCAAGGGGACAAAGTCTCCAGTCACACATGCTCTGTACAAGCTCCCTTCTCTGCCCCCCCCCCCATACCTTCACAGGGAGGACAAGCCACTTCTAACCTTCAATTTCCCATTGGGGCTTTCTCCCTGCCCCCTGCCTTCTCTTGGTGATTGGGCCTGACCTCTCTGTTACAGGAGGGCCTTAGAAATCATAGTACTTTAGTGATTTTGAAAGTTTATTTAACTAAAACTCTTCACCCACTACATTTTCAGCAAGGTTGCATTTAATCTCAATCAAGATTGTAAATGATTTTTAAATGCTCCTATAAAAAGTGATTCTGTGACATTCACCACAAACTATTTAGTGTTAGACATTCTTCACTCTAAAGAATTTTTTTCAAGTATTTAATAAAGTAGTGCAAGAAACAGTATAAATTCTGTCGAAGCTTTCCTATGTGGAAGGCAATGTGCTCAATTTTTCAAAAGGTACAAAAATAAGATTCAGTCCCTGTCCTCAATGTGCCTCCAGTCTAGACAGCTAAATGGAGAGGATATTATTCTCTTCCTTCCTAGAATTCATTTCCTCATCTTTTGATGATCCCTTAGGAAACCATTCCATTTTCACTCTTAGTCATTGTATTATTGAACAAAAAATGGGAATTTCTCTGCCTGCCACCAGAAAAGCCAAACTTGCAAGGCAGTTGCTGCTCATCTCAAAGCTCATGTCCTTTACAAAACCAAGACAAAGTACAACTTTTCTCAGCAAGACCAAAACAAAAGCCAGGGCCCAGAATTCCTGCTCCATTTTAAAGTACTGTACTGTCCTTTGGAGCGCCCAGGTGGCTGCTAAGTGGTTATCCCTCTAGCTTAGCTTGTTCCTGACTGCTGTCCATTTTAGGCTTGCCCCTAGAGGTCATGGGTTATGCAGCTGCTGGGGCCACTAGGTTGCACAAACGCACTAGCTCAGGCGTTACCAGGTGGGTGAGAGAGCAAGAGGGGCTCCTTCCTGGAGGCCATGAGCCACAGGACTCATGGAGAGGACAGGCCAGTGCACCATCTGAGTTCAGGTCCCAAGCAGTGAGCCATGGGCTCAAGAGACAGAGTTTCTTTGTCCCCCCGAGACAAAGGCATAATCTTACCTTCTCCGGGGCCAGAGAGTCTTGCTATTTAACAAAGGTAAGGTGTAAGGCTTCAGGAATGGAGGGAAGCCTTTTTACGAGGGAGAAGGATTTTCCAAAGTCCAGGTCAGTTGGCTTTCCCTGGAAAGTGGCATATGCGATGTCCAAAGGATGGCACTGCTGAACAAGTTGGCATCTTTCTTGAATTCTAGAGGTGAAAAAAATTGACAAGAGGTTAACAGACATAGTCCAAAAATGAGGAGAACTATAGCAACTAAAGTTCATGCCACACCTGTCAGAAGCCTTTTGTCCATCATATTAACTCAAATTAGGCTGAAGGGAATATTCTAAGACTCCTGCCTCCCTCACAAAGAATTGTGGGCCTTTTCTGTCTGAACCATTAGGGCAGAAAAAGAAAGTAGTTTTAAATGAAGCTGATAGACTGCCCCACATTTCACAGTTCAACCATCTCGTCCTGACAAGTCAATCCAGCCAAACCACTGAGTCTCATTTCAGGAGGAGGCAATACAGATGGGCTTTTAAAATGAAGCCTATTGTGTAAACAAGCAACCAGGTAAATAAGGTCATAAACATACATCCTATGAAAACAGAAGGAAGAATAAAAAGGTTTATGAACTAGGTGAATCATAAACTAGTCTCGAGTCTGCAAGACTGTCAGTTCAGAAGATGTCCAGTGGCAAGGCTTTTGCTGGAATAAAATTAAGCAGTGACCATTTGACAAATTCTTGTTGTCTGTAATTTGAACATCTCTGGTGATGTCATCAGGTACCGAGGTAAAGTCTGTATGGCACAAACAGATGCAGTCTTAAAAAAAAGTTTAATTTCCAATAATTCCCAGTCCAAATGGGAGGGGAAAAAATGAAACATTAGCTTAAAGAGTTGAAGGCAACTAGAAGACTTCAGGAACCAGTTCAGCTTCCAGGTGAAAACAAAACTTTGAAGATAGTGAGCTGCATTAGAGTTCAATATCCACAATTGGACATTGTGATTTTCACTGAAACATAATTTTTCCCCCTGAAATTACCCTCATTGTCACCAAAGAGACTGCATTAAGTCCATTTTTAATTTTCCCTAATTATGTGCATAAACAAAACAAGAATAGCAATTCAATACATAGGCTCTCTAAATCTGTTTTGCTGGAACTTACACAAGGAATTTTTAGACTGAGCTTTAGTCAACCTTGGCATAGAAGCCAAGCTACACACCTGCCATAAGGCTTCACCTGCAATACGTAAAGGTTTGGGTAAATTCCTCAAGCTCTTGAGGTCCCCCAACATGTGTTGAGGTTCCATCCTCGCCATCTTTCAGGAAAGCTCCCATGGTTCCCTACCTGGGAACACTGCCATGAACCGGTGACCAAACCACCTTGTATCAGGCTATTTCTGCAGCAGGCTTTTGTTAGCTTCAAAAGTCAATCTCAATTCCTCAAGTCTTTCTGGTGACATCCAGAGTCCAGGCATGTCTCTTTTAGACATGACATCCCGGTCACGGTCTTGGTTACGGTTGGAAATTGGTCTATGCAAAGAAATGTACTGTCATGACTCACTTACTAAAAATTGCCAAATTCTGAGGGTTCAGGTAGGGAGAAAATATATAAAGCAAAAATGAAAATCCTTGTCCTTCTAGCAGTGAAAAGGACTAAACTCCAACTCTATATTAGACAGCTAAAGGTAGGCAATTAGCATTCCTTAGATTAGCAAATATATTCCATAAATTCTAGAAACATAGGTTTTTTGATTGGCAAGTACTCACACTTTTGAGAGGCATACTTTCATAAGACAGGTGTTATAAAGCAAAACTCAATGATTTAGAAAGTTACAGGTGAACGAAGTTAAATTGATGTGCTCAGATGGCCAAGGCTTTTTGTCTTGATAAAATCTACCTTCCAAATGGCTCAGATAAAAATTCTAGGAGACCAGGCTTTTGCATATCAAAGGCAGACTTTGCTTTCACAAAGCCAATTACTTATAAGTCCTTTTCTTGAGAAATCCAGAATCTCTGGGGAGAGAAAACCATTTCATCCTCATAAGAGAGGGAGATATCTGTGCTGAGGGAAGTCAGAGCATCCTTTGTGCTTCCTAGCTCTTTGTCACAAACCAAAAACCAGGGATGGCCGGTGTCCCCACACTGTTTCTAAGAAAATGGCAGCCTGCTTTAATTTCCTTTTTCCTGGGCATGGTAAACTTTAAAGGCTATATCTACCAGCTAGGAGAGATTCATTCCCAACATACCATCTAAACATTGGAGTTTCCTTCTGTTATCTGGGGCACTTTGCTCAATAAAAGTGAATTTTGCTGCTCCAGATAGGTGTGCTCCCTGGTCAAATTGGGTGCCCTGCTGGGTCTTTGAGGGGGAAACCATTCCTTCTAGCAATGAGGGTGGTAAGAACAGAAATCTTCCTGCTGGAAAAGAGATTCATTTCCTCATTGTCCTTTATCTTACTCTCAGTGAGAGGTTTTGAAGCCACCTTTCTTTCTCTGCATCATTAGATGTTTCCCTTTCTTTGCAAAACCCTTATTGTACAAGGATATACCACGTCTGTCCAGAAAAGTCCAGCCATTGTTAATGTAATGAGAACAGTTTGTGCAACATAGGTGTAACCTGGCAGCCAAGCAGAGTAGAATGGAATGCACATACATGAACAGTGACGACTTCACTGTACTAGTCAGGGCTGTGGATGCCATTGAAAGAGCATGTGTGCTGTGTGGCTGCCATATTCAAAGGGACTGAGTGAGTCGAGCAACAAAAAAATCTGCATCAGCCTGGCTGGTGTAGCTCAGTGGATTGAGCGCAGGCTGGGAACCAAGTGGTCCTGGTTTGATTCCCATTTGGGGCACATGCCTGGGTTGGAGGCCGGGTCCCCAGTGAGGGCCATGTGAGAGGCAACCACACATTGCTGTTTCTCTCCCTCTCTTTCTCCCTCCCTTCCCCTCTCTCTAAAAATAAATAAATAAATAAAATCTTAAAAAAAAATCTGCATCAAAGTTTGCATTAAGCTTGAACATTCCTCTGCGGAAACTATTAGGCTGATTCAGAAGGCTGCAGCTACTGGCAACTGGTGATTGGCAGCTTCACCACAACAGTGCACCCACTCATGCACCACCGCATCTCATGCAGAGTTTTTTGGTGAAACATCAAATCACCCAGGTGACTCAGCCCCTCTACAGCCCAGATTTGGTGCCCTGTGACTTCTGGCTTTTCCCAAAACTAAAATCACCTTTGAAAGGGAAGAGATTTCAGACCGTTGATGAAATTCAGGGAAATACAATGGGGCAGCTGATGGCGATTGGGAGAACTGCATGAGGTCCCAAGGTGCCCACTTTGAAGGGGACTGAGGTGTCATTGCCCTATGTACCATGTTTCTTGTATCTTGTATCTTCTTCAATAAATGTCTCTATTTTTCATATTATATAGCTGGATACCTTCCAGAAAGACCTCATAAATTACTGGATATAAAGGATTTTATCCCATTTCCCTACCATTGCCAAAAAAATTTTAAATTGCATGATGGTGTAGTAATTTAGGGAACTATTTAGGGGTCCTCTCCCCGCCATAGTCTAAAGTACACCAAAGCCAAGCAGTGTTACAACAGAAAACCAGTTCCTTCTAAGACATCGCATAATGGCTTACATGGGCCAATCTGCCAAACTCCGGCCCAGTTGGGCTCCCATTGGCATGAAAGTACAAATCCAAAACCATAACCATAACGAGACCCCACACAAAGTGGGAACATGTAAACAAAACTTGAATCCATATTTCTGTTATTCCAAATGAGTGCTCACAAGCAAGTTTTAGTGTCTTATCTGCCAGTGTCTTAACTGGTACCACAAATGGTCCTAACTGGACCCAAATGGTGCAATGCCAAAGCCGCTGGAGTAGAGGGTCCCTGGTGTGCCTGCCAGTGTGGCTCACCCAGCCTTGGAGCCCATCTCCCCCCCAGACCCATTTTCTTCACCAGCTGGGCAAGCAGGAGTGCAGGGAAATTCCTGAGACTGGAAAATCCCCACGGTCCCGCTCTCAAGGTCCTCCTGCCATAGGAAGCTCTGTGGACCCAAGACCTCTGGGACTTACTGAGGTCCACGCAGTCACACCTGGGTCATCAAAACTGTTACTGAACAAAATAGGGGAGTTTGTCTGCCTGCCACCACAAAAGCCAAACTTGCAAGGAGGTTGCTGCTGTGAAAGAAAAGAGGTTTTGCTCAGATGCCGCATGACCTGGGAGAATTGCAGACTCCCCATCTTAGAGCTCATGTCCTCTACAAAATCAAGACAAAGTACAACTGTCCTCAGCAATATCAAAACAAAGGCCAGTGCCCAGAGTTCCTGCTCCGTTTTAAGATACCACTCTTTGGAGTGCCCAGATAGCTGCTCAGTGACCATCCCTGTAGCTTAGCTTGTTCCTGGCTCCTGTCCATTTCAGGCTCCCTCCTGGAAGCCACGGGCTATGTGGCTGCTAGGGTTGCAAGGTCGCACAAACACACTGGCTTAGGCATCAGTGGGTGGGTGAAAAAGCAAGAGAGCCTCCTTCTTTGAGCCGTGAGCCACGTAGCTGCTAAGGCCACATGGCCCATGGAAAGGACAGGCCAGTGCATGGATTGCGTGCAGGTCCCAAGCAGTGAGCCACGAGCAAGGGAGTTTCTTTGTTCCCTTGGGCCTATATTAGTTTTGAATGTGGGATGGACCAGGTGCTCTCCCAAAATGATCAATCAACTTCCCAAACTTTTCCATGCTTGGGGCTGGTCTACCTCACAACCAATCCTCTCCTTCCCCAGGCTGGACCGATAGGCCTCTCTTGTCCAGAACCTCCCCTGCTGTCATTTTGACTTCCACACACATGTGCCTGCCTTCCCCTTGTCCCACCCCCAATCTGGTACCTGAGGGACAGGCCAGGGCTTTTCCCGTGCTCAGTGCAAGAGCCTACCCCGCTGTCATCTCGGCTGATGGAGGCAACCCCCAGGGCTGCGCCACATGCCACATCCCGGTGCCGCCTGGCCTCCCTGCCTTCAGCCTCCGGCTGAGTCGTGGTGACTCTGCCATCTCTGAGTGCACGCTCCACCGCAGCCTGGCCCCACCCCCACCCCCACTGCGGGGAAGGTGGCCCCTGACGCTCGCTCGTGGTGTCTGCTAGGGTTTCCTGCCACCTCTGTGCTGGGAAGCCGTGTGGCTGAGGCTCCCGAAAGCCAGAGGGTCTTCTGCAAGGATCAGCGGAGCCTTGATCTCTGAGACAGTGGGCTCTGAGCCCCACCCGCAGAGGGGCGCCTCCTCCTCCCCATAGCTTGGCACAGTCTGCCGAGCACCTGACACCTTGGCTCACCAAGAAGGGGCCAGCCTAGGGCATGAACTTGTCCATCAGCAACAACGGGAATCATGTGGGGCTGACCACAAGTCCCCTCAGCTCCAACACAGCTCCTAGGGTGACCAGTTATACTGGTTTGCCCCAAACCAAAGTGTTTCCTGGGACACTTTTAGTGCTGAAGTTAGGAAAGTTCCAGACTAATTGGGATGAGTGGGTCACCAGCAGCTCCAGGCTTGTGTTAGAGCCAATTCCACCCCTCTGACCACAGGACTTGGTGCCCTGATGGAAACAGGCCCTGAGCTATACTGAAAAGACTCAATCCTGAAACTGTTGCTGGAACAATTGAGAGAGATTCAGTCTTCAGCAGCATCAGCTAAGGAGGTAGAATATGAGCCTGGAGCTGCTGGTGGTCATCACTGTCACTGTATCGGGAAAATGTACCTGAAAATGAAGCCAACACAGGGAGAGCAGAGCCAAGGGATGGATCCTGACATGGATGACATTGAGCACTTGGACCCAGTTTACCTGAAGCTCCGTCCTCGCATTCTTCCATTCACATGGCTCAGTAAACTCTCCTTTTTTAAAAACTGGGTTTCCTTGGGTTTTTATCATTTGTATCTAAAAAGGGAGATAAGAAAAGCAAATATTTTCTTACATTATATTATCAAGTAATGCAAATGCTATACGAGAAACCCAGAAGAGGGAGAGGTTAAATCATGCAGGTTTTAAGTTCAGCAGCAGGAGTCAGGAATGGATTCAGGCTGAGCTGGTTTTTATTGGTTCTTGCAGGTTAAATGTTGTAGCCGTTTCCCGTGGCCGCTGCAACAATTACCATGAACTTAGTGACTTGAACAACACACAATTTTTATCTTACAGTCCAGCAGATCGGAAGTCTAGAATGGGCTAGTAGGGTTGTAATCCTAGAGACTCTTGGGAAAAAATCTATTTTCTTGTTTTTTCCATTTTTTCCATTGTCTAGAGGTCATGTACCTTCCTTGACTCATGGCCCCAATCTCTGTCCTCAAAGGCAGCGGGAGAGCATCTTCTAATCTCTCTCTCTGACTCTGCCTCACTTTTCCCTGATGAGGAACCATGTGATTACACTGGGTCGGCCCCGGTAATCCAGGATAATATCTCCCAATTTCAAGATCCTCACCTTAATCACACCTGTGCAGTTCCTTTTATGACACAAGGTAACATCGTCATACATTCTGGGAATTAGGATGTAGACATCTTTGGGAAACCATTAATGTTTGGCTGAGGGAATAACATCAGTATAGAAAAGTGTGTTAGTCCTTTAAAAACATTCCATTTTTTTTCTAGAAAATAATGATCTGTATGAGAAGAGTTGTTAGGATTGAGGCTGGATGGGTTCAAGCGTTTCATAGGCAGGGAAGTAGCTGTACTTAATTTCGTAGGTAATGAGATACCAAGATCTGTGTTATTTGCATTGTGGAAATATGCTATTGCCCCTGCTGTCAGAAGTTTACAATCTAGTAGACGAGAAAAGCCTATATGTAGATTAACCGCATTTGCCCAGGGTAGTCTCAGTTTTTGCCTATTTCCTGCATAAACGTTCATAGTGCCCACTCCCCACTGCCGCTTCATTCTAAAAAGTGTCTAGGTTTGGATTATAAAGTATGTGGTCCCCCCCACCCTAAGTGCCATCATCTTCAATATTAAATACTGCAAGGTAGGAGCTCTGTGTCAGGCTTTGAGGAGAAGCAAGAGACAGAGGCGAATTTTGTGTCCAAGGTAGATACCTTCTAGTTTTCAGGTCTAAAGATGTTTATAAAGCGGAAAGGTAGTGAAAAAATTAATTGGTCAACAAGGCAGCAGCAGAAATGCTAAGCAGGAAAAACAGAAGACAGGTGCTTCAGACAATAAGAGCCATGAGAAGACAGAGATCCCTGCAGCCCGGGTGAGCTGGACAGCCTGCCGCAGGTGGGATGGAGGGACCCCCGCAGGTGATTGGCTGCGGGAGCTTCGGGTGTGGTCAGGCTTGTGGAGGCAGGAGAGGCAGGAGGTGTGCCCAGTCACATGTTAGGTGTCAGTCGGGCTGGAGGAGAATGCTGTTGTCTGAGCTTCATTTCAGTGCTTCAGTGACTCTGAGACACTGGGTTAAGAAGCCCTATTATTTTATGTCCATGAAGAAAAATTGTAGCTAATCAGCTTGATATAGTCTGATTTCAGGGATGTTAAAATGTGAAAAAATATACATTTTAAAATTGGTGAAGTAAGAAAGTATCTCTTCTCAAATGTAAAGACTCTTGCTAAAGTGGCTCATCTCTGGACTTAAACGCGTTGAATTACTTTACATTTTCTTTTGTTATTTGGTGTTTCTAATCATTTGATTGATCTGTAGATTTTAGATTTTCTTACAAGGATAGTCTTAGACTATGGAACTACAAAAAAATGTATGTAGAATTTAATAAATATTCTTCCTAATAGTATGACTTAAGGAATTCTCTTTACCCGTAACTTACTTCCTAGGGTTCTGCTTGAAATCCTTAGAATTAGTATAATGCCTTTAGGATATTTAAGAAGTCAAACATTTTAATTGGGTTGAGTCCAGATAGAATAATATATTACTGAACTAACTCATTTGCATACATTAGCTCCCTGTTTCACAAACTGGCAAAATCACAGAATCACCTGTGACTTTTGTTCAAAATGCCCCTATCCTAAAGATGTGGACCCAGTAAACCTCACATGGCACCTGAGATCAGGACACCACAGGGACTCTCTGACATAGGAAGAGGATATTGTGTGAAACATGGGGGCCCTTTTCACTAAAAATAAAGGAACCTCATGTTGGCATGGGGCAAGTTAAAGTCACTAAAGTCGCTAAAATCAAAGAAGAGGGTCTAGAATAATAATTGAACTTTGAATTTGCTTGGTGCTTTAAGCGTATAACATGGCTTTACATAGGGTCTTCTTTGGCTTTCACAACTGTAAATAGTGTGCCATTTATATCTGTGCTATCCTAAGTCACAGAGGTGGAGGTTCTCACCTGTGGTTCTGTGGGAATGTCAGAGCTGAGCCCCAGGCCCCGACCTGGCCCGACCTCATGGGCGGCGGCAGTGGATAAAGGGAGCCCGTTATCCCAGTGCGCATCCAGCTGCCCCTGGTTACACAGCTGAGCTACATGGCGGTCAGTTTCGTCTACTCTTTAAGCCATCGTGCTCCTAGTGGATGAACACATAGGATCTGTATGACAATATGCCCCAAATGCCAGAACATTTAAGCTTCGCTCCATTGGACATTACATAAATTCCCCCCGAACTCAGTCTTCCCCTGCCCGTTGTCCTGGTTGGAGAACACTTCAGAGTGAAAATAATCACTAATACTCGCCCTGTCAGACATGGTGCTGAGGGCTTTACTTGCTTTACCCCCTTTACTGGACAATAACCCTAAGAGGCCAGAACTGTGAGAGGGCACATTTTTCAGATGAGAAATAGAGGCTCAAGCAGGTTGAGGCACTGGCCCAACATTGCTCAGCTACTGAGTGGCAGAGCGAGTGTTCAAACTCAGGTCTGGTGGACGCTGGGGACCCAACCACAGGGCCTCCGCCCTGCCTTGTAGCTCTGAGGGCCTGGGGATCCAAGATGCCCCAAATTAGCGAAGCACAGGCCGGCCTTGACGTTTGACACTAAATTAACTTATGAAGGTACAAACGAATAATTTACAGAATAATCCAACCCTGAACTGTCTCTATTGTTGCTTCCAAGACTCTGGGGTCTTGGCGATGGTTATGTTCTTCCAGTATCAGGCTCAGACCATGAGCTAGCACGCGACTCCCTTAAATGCTGAGGTACATGTACAACAAAACAATACAAGTACATTACAGAGGAGGATGAAAAATACAGCGTGACTTTTTATAATTATATCCAAGATTTCCATGTAGCTTCATATTTGCTTTGAACTGCCTCAGATCATTTTAGGCGAATTTTCATTCCTAAAGATAGCTGTCTTCTCTTATTTCCCGTGTGCAGTTCCGGCTGGGTCCCTTCCTATTTCTCCCCTGTAGTGAGCGCAATATGCCTTATTTAACCTAAGTCATCTGGGGCAGTTACATAAATGTCACATGTCTTTTTTCCAGGTGCAGGAGCCCCAGGTATTGTGACTTGTTCCATTGGTACAATTTTTCAGAGGTACAGAGAAGGCTGCTTCCGCTTCCTAGAGCCGTTTTTCTAAAAGCCGTACAAAATCGGTCAGCAGCGGTTTTACTGTCTTACTGCTTCTTGAAGTTCAAATCTTACGAACAAACAAAATGGGAACTTTAATAAAGGCAACTCTTTATAGTGAAACTCAAAAGTTAGAAAAGAAAAAGAAAAAGAGATGATCATTCTAAAATTGTAGGTCTAAGAAAATAAATAAAATAAAATTGTAGGGCTAGATGAGAGCACAGTGTTTGGAGCAGCCCCTCTGTGCTGCCTGCCCAGACCTAGTTTGGTTCTTAACAGATCCTGCTAACCCGAAAACAGATTAGGTAGCAAGAAATGTGGTAAAGCCAAATATTTGGTAGGAGGAGAATATCAGATTCTGCACTCAGCTCCAAGGGACCACCTCAGTGAACAAGGTCGGCTTTTGGCCCTTTTCCAGAAGTCAGTGGGGTCCCGACTTCTTACATTGCTGCTTTAGATGATAGTGGCATCATGACTGATTCCACCCAGCTCCGTGCATGGCACCAGCACCGAGGTTTCCGAGAGCCACACAAGCTTCCCAACCACAGGCCCAAATGTTCTCGAGGGGCCCCTGCTGTGGTTCAGCATCTGGTTCAACCCCCACGCTGTTCGCCCAAATCCTGGATCTTCTCATTTGCCTCTCCGTGGAATTCATCTGCAGCGCTCAGCTATCCTTGTGACAATAAACTGTTTTGCTATCACCTTGGATTTTTGCCAGGGTCATCCAAAAATTTATAGACTGCCCCTACCCCAAGAAGTTCATGTACTTCATATTATTCTGCCATGTCTCCCATGCATGGAGCACTACTTACAGTAGCTCTCGTGCAGGGCCTCCCAGAGATTCAAGGAAGTTATCCAATTGGATTAGTTTGCTAGGGCTAGCATAACAAAGCACCCCTGGGTGGCTTAAACAGCGGAAATTTATTTTCTCACAATTCTGGAGGCTAGAAGTCCAAGTTCAAGGTGTCAGCTGGGCTAGTTTTCCCTGAGGACCCCTCTCTTCGACTTGTGGGTAGTCATCTTTTTTCTGTATCTTCACATAGTCTCCCCCCGAGCCTGTCTGTGTCCTGATCTCCTCCTCTTGCAAGGACACCAGTCATGATAGATTAGGGCCCCCCTGTTAGACCTCATTTTACCTTAATTACCTCTCTAAAGGCCCTATCTCCAAACACAGTCTCATTGTGAGATCCTGGGGGTTAGCACTTCAACAGTTAAATTTGCAAGGGACTCCTCAAAGAGGTGGCTGGTCAGACTGTCAGTATGATTTACCTGCTGAAAGGAGTGTCCCACCTGCTGGTCGGTGCCCTACATTTTCTTTCCAATGTCACATGACAGCTTACTAACATCACCCACCTACCCGGGTGACCAATCTTTATGCTAAGAAACTCCTGGCTTCAGAGCACCACAACCTGATTCCCAAAATCACCGACTTGCAGAGCGGCCCCTGAATTTGCTTCTTATCAATCACCTCCGGCTATACCGCAAGGCACCTACTTTGCTTCCCTGGACCCTGCTATATCCACCTGCTGAGCTCCTGGCTTCCCTTCCTGCGCCATCATGTCTAGTCTTGCTCAGCAGCCAGGCGCAGCTTTTTGGTTAGAAACTCACTTCCTGTGGCCCCCCACTCGGTCCTCACACACAGTGTCTCATCGTATTCAGAATTAATCCAGGCTCCTTACAGTTGCTGACGACCACATCACCCGACCCCAAGTTTCTTAGACCTCGTTTCCTTCCCACTCACTGCCACGCACATGTAATTCGTGACAAACTGATCTCTCTACATCTCGAAGCTCATTCCTGCCTCAGAAATTCTGCCCAATTCCCACAGCCCAAATCCCCGTCCACACAGCTCAGCGTGTCTCACTCCCCATACTCATGAAATCTGCTTAAACAGAAATGCTCTTGGTTAGTGTAGTCCGTACAATTGTTAATAATTTTAAATGTTTTGAAAACTGCAATTTTGTAAAACTTAAAATTACAGGGACAAAATTTATACTAATTAATGTTCTTTGCAGGAAAATGACATTTAAGGCGCCCTAGATATATGGTTCTTATTTCTTAAAGGCCCACAGGAAGGGAGGGTTGATGAGGTCTGCACGGAAGGTATCCAGCCACGTAATATGAAAAGTAAAGACATTTACTGAAGAAGATACAAGATACAAGAAACAGAGGACAGTGATGTCTCAGTCCCCTTCAAAGTAGGCATCTTGGGACCTCACACAGTTCTGCCAATCACCATCAGCTGCCCTGTCATATTTTCCTGAATCTCATTGATGGTTTGAAATCTCCTCCCTTTCAAAGGTGACTTTAGTTTTGGGAAAAGCCAGAAGTCACAGGGGTCAAATATGAACTGTAGGGAGGCTGAGTCACCTGGGTGATTTGGTGTTTCACCAAAAAACTGCATGAGATATGATGCATGAGTGGGCGTGTTGTTGTGATGAAGCTGCCAATCACCAGTTGCCCGTAGCTGTAGCCTTCTGAATCATCCAAATAGTTTCTGTGGATGAATGTTTAAGCTTAACACAAAAATTGATGCAGATTTTTTGCTCAACTCACTCAGTCACTTTGATATAATTACCACACAGCACACATGCTCACTCAGGGATGTCTACCGCCCCCACTGACTAGGACAGTGAAGTCGTCCTTGTTCACACATGCACATTACAGTCCACTCTCCTTGGTTGTCAGGTTATATCAATGTCACGGAAACCATTCTTGTTATATTAACAATGGCTGGACTTTTTCTGGACAGACAATTTTTCAGAAGCCCATTCTTTCGTTTAAAGATCTTAATTATGAATTTTTCCAAAATTGTTTATGTGATTACAAGCAAATTAGTTAACCTCTTCAAGTCCCCTGTAAAATGGAAAAATTTATGTTTGCCATCCTCAAAAAGCTGTATGATGCTCACATAGGACCCACTCACATGAGAGATTACTTTGAGAAAATATTGAGCAAGTCAAAGACAAGACAGTTTTTTGAACTCATCTGAGTATTTCGTGCTATACTTGAATAACTGCCTCTCCACGAGGGAGAGGGGGAGACCATTATTAGTGATCTTTTACATGGCATTCCTTATTGGAGTTTGTTCCAACCTTGATTTCTTCTCTGATTTTTACTTTAGTTTATGTTTGGCCACTTTAAGGGCTTTCTGGAGTAAGGTGAAGTTATATACAAATACATTTTAAAACAGCATTTATCCTTTACATACTTGAATCATGCTTTAAAAATTATTTTAAAAATTCAACTATACTTTGAGCTCTGTGGTGTGTATTTTATAAACCATTTCTTTTCAGCTTACAGTTTGAAGATGGCTGAAGTCATTTTTGCAAATAAAGAAGCAGAAAACATTAAAATAACTTAGGGTGTGAGTTATTTTTTATTAACTCACCCTTCACCCCCCCCACGCATCTTTTTTGATTTCTTGATATGTCTAGAATATACTTGGAATGAACCCTAAGAACAGTATATAATGTATTAAATATGATTATTTCTAAGGATACTTAAGAATGACTAAAGAAAGTTAAAGACAAAAAGATCCTTTTTATTGAACTCAACACTGTTTTTACATGTAAGAAGCTTTAATTGCCTGCTTAATTCTAAGTAGCAAGTGTCAGTCATTCCTTTCCTGAGGACACCATAAAGCCATCTGATTATATTGCCATCCTTTGTATGGCTTTCTGAGCTACGTTAATATACATTTCTTGGGTACTTTAGAAACTTTCTAAGCAGTGAAGCAGGCTTGTAACCCAGCTTCCTTTCATCTGAGCAGATTCGTGTGTCTGGATCTATTTGCTGAGCAGGTTGGCACAGGATGCATGTCGACCCTGGTGCAATGAGCTGAGTACAGAGACTTTTCTACGAGGAGCATTTCACAAGCCCAAAACTTCCCATGGGGCTTTCTTCATTCCATTGTGGATTAGGTGGAACAGGTAGGATGTCTCAATCCATATCTTTTCATTCAAAACACTATTGAGGGCCTACTGTGTGCATAACTCTGTGCTAACCCAGGCAAGAAGAATAGTCAAGAGTTTGCTTCTGCAAAGACCTTGGAATCTGGTTGTCTGTCAGCCCAACTAGGAGAGTGTCACCAGGCAAATGCCTGATGGGGGGGCGGGGGTGTCTGGTGCATCATCTTGATTAAACTTGTACGTCAGCCATGTCCTGGTCTTACTAACATCATGGAGTGGCTTGGGTGGGAATGAAACTCAGTGGTTTCTCCTGTTTCAGCAATGGAGGGAAACATAGACTCATCACATGTGAAAGCTAGGAAGTACCTTGAAGGTTTGAACCCATCCCACCTGCTGTCGGGTAAGGAGGCTTGAAGCCCAGAGAAGGCCAAGCTCAAGATCACAGCTTCTTATTGTCAGATCTAGAGCTGCCACTGGGTTCCCATTGCAAGTCCTGAGTTCTTGCCTCCTCTCTTCACATCTTCATAACTACCCCTATCTTTACGCAATAGCTCAGTGCTCTGGGGCAATGGCACTGATACACCCAACGTTGTGGCCCAGAGAGCAGATGGTTGGGGGAGTCTCACCAATGTTCCAGCATCTCAGGAGAGCAAAAGTCAAGTTTCCTTGTCTTATTCACTATCAGAATGCATTCTTTATCTTAAGATAAAGTTTAGGATGAAGGCACTCTGAAGTTACTCCCCAGCTGATATCTCACACTGTTCCTAGCATAGCATGTCCTGAAATGGACCACCGGATTCAGGTGGATGGGGAAGAAGAACACCACCAGCAACACGGTTAGTCAGCTGGCACTACCTCTGTGACTGGTGCCCAGGCTGTAGAGCACGCCCACAGAAATCGCTGGGAGGTTACCGGCGACCTATGCTCCTTCCCCAGCTCTAAGACAAGTGTTCTGAACCATGCTTCTCTGCCGCTTCTGTCTCTCATGTCAATCAATGTGGCCCGGGTACCTGGCAGCATATGTCTGTGCCTTTTAGTTCTCTCCTGTTTGTGTGACCTGCCCTGTCTTAGGGCGTAACTAGTTACCGGTAACTGACCTCATTTGCAACGGGGAGGGAGGTGCTAAAGAGGTCAGCTGCATTGCAGATGCCAGGAGGAAGTTCATGCAGGCACAGAGGCCTGCGTTGGGGAGGTCTACCACAGACCATCAGGCTTTGCTCTCGGGCTGAGATTAAAGGGCAGAGGACAGTCCACCAAATTAAGATGATCTGATGTAATGGGCATGTTTCCAGGAAAGTGACTTATTGTGGACCCACTGCTCCGATCTAGGGTATAAAATCAGGATTGGAGACACACTGTAGAAACCAGCAACAAGGTTAGACCAGGACCAAAAGCTGAGTTACAGAGTGCTGACACAGAGCTTATTAAATTGCCTTCTGAAGGCCAGCTTTGGTTCCAGAGAATGAGGGACGAGCAGTTTGAGGGCCCACCCATGTAGAAGAAGAGAGGAGAGATGGGAGGCTAGGGAGGCCATGGTGTGTGCATGGACACACTGTGCTTGAATAGGGTCCATTCATGCCTGTGCTTTCAGGGCTATTTCTACCACAAAGACCTGCGCTCTTCCTCCCCTGCCTTGAACTGTCCTCCTTATGAGCTCTCCTAGCTTAGGCCCTCATATTTATGGAACATTAAACTGAAAACAGGAGAACAGGAGGCGTATAGCTACCACTGGTTCATAGCAACCATTTTGACAAAAGTTTTGCTGGATAGTATGTACCAAAGATCTTGGTGGTAGGATTAACTCCTAACAGGTAAGTGAGACAGAGGATGTGTACCTTGAGCCAGGAGGTAGATGAGCACAGGAGGTGATTAAGAAGAATTTTTACTTTTTATTCTATATTTTTATACAGTTTGAATTTCTTATATTATATCAGCATTCATGTATTTCTTATACAATTTAAAATAAAAAGTATATAAAATGATTTTACAAACTAGAGTAAAGTGGGGTTCAGTCTACTGGGGCCCCAGTAAGTCGCCACCACCGTGTCCTTAGTGGTGTGAGCCCCAAGGCTGAGGAGGGCAGGTCCGACGCACGGTGGCCGTGAACCTGCAACGTGGGGTGGGCAGCTCCTGCGGACGGTGCCAACACAGATGGCATTGTGGGCCGGCCCCTGCCTCACTGTGGTGCCAGCAGCACCAGAGTTGAGCAGGGAGCTGACTCAGGGCAAATCCCAGAACCTTTCCACGTCTCAGTTTTCTCCTCTTCGGAGTGAGAGGAGGAGCAATGATATCAGTCCCAGCAAACTCACAGGGTTTAGGTTTTGTTTTGCTTTCTTTCCTTTGGCTTTGCTTTTCCCTCGCTACTTGATATTTCCTTGCATTGCAGCTGTGACCTGGAGCCTGGAGATGGAGACAAGGTGAATGGTCAAAGGCAGACAGAGTGACCGGAGCCAGACTGGAGGGAGGTAATGAACTGATGCCATCATAATGACCTTCTTCTGCCTGGCAGCTCTGGAGAGCTAAGAACAGAACCTAAAAACCGTCATTTCCAAGAAAGGAAAACTAGTGGCATTTTGTCAGAGTGGCGGACGAGAGGTCTCAGCCCTGTTTTTGATGGCTTTATGGATTTTATTTCATTTTTGCCCAAGTTTTTTATTTATTTATTTTTAAAGATTTTATTTATTTATTTTTAGAGAGAGGGGAAGGAGAAAGAGAGGGAGAGAAACGGCAATGTGTGGTTGCCTCTCACATGGCCCTCACTGGGGACCTGGTCTGCAACCCAGGCATGTGCCCTGACTGGGAATCGAACCAGGACCGCTTGGCTCCCAGCCCGCGCTCAATCCACTGAGCTACACCAGCCAGGCCTGGCTTTATGGATTTTAAATGACCAAAGGAATGCACTGGAGACTTTTCTTGAGCTGTAAGTCTCTCCCTCTAGCCTTCTAGAAGGCTCCATGAACAAAATATCACTATTCTTTCCGTCATGTTAGTGAGAAAACATACATTTAAAAAAAGTCTCCCCCTTCCCTACAGATGCGGCACAGAGAACGCCAGTGCGAAGGCCAGCCACTCACACACCCACCGTACCTGCATGGACAGCAGCACACGCCTGCAATCTTATTCTGATCTTACCGTACAACTAGCTTCAGAGTTTTCCTAGGTTTTAGACACACACATAAATACACACATAAAATAAAAAAGGCAGTCTAGACGTGTAGAAAAAAGAGTAAAGTTCTTACCACCCAGAGATAACTGTGCATGACTGCTGTGTGTATGTGTGTGTGTGTGTTTGAAAGGCACGTTTCCTTTGCATTATTCACATTTTCCCATAGTGTTACAGCAGAAAGACAAATGGTAAAAGTATAGCTCTATAGTTTTCACCCCTTCAGTGTGTAGTGATAAAGGAGAAAACTCTGTGCTCTCCTACACAGCAAGCCCTGCTTTTAAGGGATGCGCTTCCCCGAGACTCCCTCTTATCCCCAACCTGGGGCTGCCCTGCAGTAGACAGGGTCATCCCGCAGGTCTCTGAAAGCTCAGTTTGGTCATTTTCCTGCCCCTCTCCCTCAGCGGGAGTCAACCATCCCGAAGGCCAAGAAGACTCCTGACATTTGGGCAAGACCTCTTCCCTGGGGCGGGTCTGTGTGTTTAGAGTTCAGTGGGATAAACTCTTTGCCTTTTCCCGGAAGTTAGTGTTTTGGTTTGATCCTTACTGGCCTGATTTTTCAGCCATCTTCTGTCCCTTGCTCTAATTAGAAAAACTCTGGACCTATAAGTTCCGTGAAGTTTCTAATCCATCTATTATGCACCTGCTGTGTGCCCACCAGCACCCACACCTCCCTGGCAGGCGGCAGGGCAGCCAGCCTGGTTCCCAACACCTGCTCACCAGGCTCTGGAGGATTCTGAGCCAGCTCTGTGCTGGCTCCAGATCCTGCTCAGCAAACAAGGAACAGTGAGCACATTGTTCTCAATCTAGTTCACAATGTCAAAGCCTCTGAGCCAGGCACAAGCTCCCTCCGGGGCACTTTCACTTTCTGATTGACTGGTGTTCTCAGGGGTGGGAGGTAAGAGGGTAGGAGGAAATGGTTGCACCCCAACCAGTCTGGGGGCACCTCCCCACCTTTCATAGATAGGGTAAGTATAAGGAACGCCAGTACAATTCTAATTTTTATTTATTTTGGCCGCAATGACTCCTTCAATACTACTTTCAAAATAGTAAGTATAAAATGTTTTCCAAGCGAATATTTTGGAGCCTGCCCTAAACACTGCTTAGCCTGCCCACAGGGAAATGCAGGCACTGGGGCCAGAAATACACGCAGCAGAACTAGGGAAACCTGCAGCGCTCTCAGAGACACCAGCTTCATAGGATTAGAACAGTTCATGCCAATGAGGTCTTACTGCTTCTGGGAATCTGGGACTGAAGTTTGTTCTCTTACCATGTGAACTCGCCAGCCCATCACACTGACACACACATCTGAGAACTGGAAGGAAAAGACTCCCTCAGACCTTAAGAATCTCTTTTTTTTAAGAGTTTATTTATTTTTAGAGAGAGGGGAAGGGAAGGAGAGAGAGGGAGAGAAGCATCAATGTGTGATTGCCTCTCACACACCTCCTGCTGGGGACCTGACCTGCAACCCAGGCATGTGCCCTGACTGGGAATCGAACCTTGACCCTTTGGATTGCAGGCCTGTGCTCAATCCACTGAGCTACACCAGCTAGGGAAGACCTTAAGAATCTTTAAACAGCATTCATTTAAGTAAAGTTATTTATTTTTGCAGTCCCATTTGAAGGGTTTTTAATTTAAGGAATGTAAGGTCTAATCATGTGATAAATATTAAAATCATCAGGGCAGCTCTAAAAAGTACAGATGCCCAGGCCTCTTCTGTAGCCTCCTCCATGAATGGCGTTGGTGAAACTGGAAGCCACATGCCAAAGAATAAGAGCAGATCAGTATCTTACACCATATACAAAAAGCACCTCAAAAGCAAATTAGCACAGTCCCCCGAAACCATCAAACTTCTAGAAGAAAACATAGGCAGTGAGCACTGGACATAGGTCTTGGTGATGATTTTTTGAATCTGATGCCAAAAACAAAAGCAGCAAAAGCAAAAATAAACAAGCAGGACTATGTAAAAAAAAAAACCTTTCCATACGATAAAGGAAAGTATCGACAAAATGAAAAGGCAACCAGCTGAATGGGAGACAATAATTGCAAGTCATATAAGTCTTGATATATATGTGTGTGTGTGTGTGTGTGTGTGTGTGTATTTGAATACATAAATGTATATTTAAATATAAGGGGTTAATATTCAACCTATATAAAGAACTCATACAACTGAATAGAAACAAAAACAATCTGATTTAAAAAATGGGCAGAAGCTCTGAATAGACATTTTCCCAAAGAATACATATAGATGGACTACACTGTATGAAAAGGTTCAATATTATTACTGATCAGGGAGATGCAAATCAAAGCCACAACGAGATATCCCCTCACGCCTGTCAGGATGGCTGCCGTCAAAAAGACAAGAAATAACAAGTGCTGGTGAGGATGTGGAGAAAGGGACCCCCTCCTGTGCCACTAGTGGAAAGATAAATTGGTGCAGCTACTGTGGACAACAGTGCGGCGGTTCCTCAAAAAATTAAAAATAGGAGTCCCATAGACCTAGCAATCTCACTTCTGGACATTTGTCCAAAGGAATCCGAAGCACTAATTTGAAAAGATGTATCCATCCCTATGTTTATTGCCGTATTACTTGTAATAGTCAAGATATGGAAACAACGTAAGTGTCTATTGATGAATGAATGTATGAAGATGTGAAAGATACATAGATATAGATAAATATATATATATAATGGAATGCTATTTAGCATAAAAAAGGATGAAAACCTGCCATTTGTGATAACATGGATGGACCTCAGGCTTTATGCTAAGTGAAATAAATCAGATAGAGAAAGATGAATGGTATATGATCTCACTTATACGTGGAATATAAAAAACAACCCCCCCAAACTCAAACAACCCCCCCAAGAAACCCCAAACCAAACCAGATGCAGAGAATAGATGGGTGGTAGTTACAAGAGGCAGGGCGTGGGGTGGGGAGGAAATACGTGACCTGGTTTTTGCTTTAGTTTAAATATATTTAATATAAACTTTAAAATAAATAAAGAAGTAATTGGTTCGGGTGCCCAGGCCTGCCTCCTACCTGCCCTCCCACGTCCATCAGTTGTGCTGGGTGGGCGTACATCACCATGGCTTCCCCAGCATCCCACCCGGGAAGATTGCCTGCATCATCAGGTGGTCCTGCACCAGCTGTGCAGTGACGGACTAGTTACTGGCTCCACCTGCAATCGATGAACAAAAAAGGCTACCACCTTAGATTAACTCAGGAAGAAAAAAGAGTAAATGACAGTAAAATGTCCCAGAGAGTTATATTCATATTATCCATAAAATTGCACTAAGTAAACTATCTCAACATTCGTTGAAGTTGAGCCATCAAGACAGTTCATTAGGGCACTGTGATGTGCCCTTGTGAATGAGTCACGTGCAGCCTGGGATGATGGAATTCAGGTCTCAGAGGATCTCCTCTGCTCTCTGAGCCACTCCAGGTGCCACTGGCAACCTCACTCCCCGTTTATCGGTGCTCTTCAGGAGGCTTCAGGCGCTTCTGTAAGTAACCAAAGGCCCGGCATAGCCCAGTATTTCCAGGCTTTCAGTCTGTGTGAGCGCCCTTGGCTTTGCTTCACTTGCTCAGGTGGTGAGCAGCAGAGCGCGCTGCCCCAGCCCATCGGAGCGGGCGAGAGAGGAACCAGCCCCAGCTGCGGTTAGCGCTGCAGATGTAGGCCGAAGTGTGTCTGCTCACCGCTGTTGTTTTTTCTTGCAAACATTTTATTACGAAGAATTTTCAACATTTAGAAAACCTGCCTGACCTTGGACACATTACTTACTCTGAAACTCAGTTTCCTCGGATGTAAAATAGAAAAATGGATCACGCTATACGGTCGTTGAGAAGATCAAATGTTTTTCGTGACATCCTTTCCCCCTTTATTTTAAAATTTAAAAGTTGTTAAATGAATTGTATTTTTTTAAAGGGGGAATTGGGCTTTAATGTGACACATGTAAATACAATATCTTAACCATCTGTTTTGAACTTGAGGCACCTTATCCCCAAAGCAAAATAATTAAGAAATGGGAGGAGCCATCAGACCAGGGTGTTGTGAACTGCATCTGGTAACTAGCGCTTTAGCCTAGACAGCTCCCAAGGCAGCGCGGGGTCCGCGCTAAGAGCGGGTAACAGTGCCGCCTGCTGGAGTATTAGTGCAAAAACACCCAGACTTTAAATCATGAGGATGATTTTTTAATTTATCCTTTCTTGCATATCATGTGTTTGCCTTTGTTAAATCATGTTCATTTTTTTTGCATTATCTGTTATTCTGGTTCAATTATAGACATCTGATATTTTCCCTGACTCTACAGACCTACTTTTGCAGAGCATAACTTTTAAACTTTTTCTCTTAATGACCACAGCAGTCTTTAGCTGTGGAAGTTCAGTGTCAGCTGTTAGGGTACACAGGTCCTAACCTTCATGTTATTAACACTCACTAGGAAATACGTGTCTTACTGCATTCTTGGAAAAATCATGCAAACTATTGTCTATAAATGTCTTTTGAAGGGTGCCATTACTGCAAAATGTACAAGGTCTGGCACAAATTAACACACCTTTTTATTACATAAAAATCTTTTATGGCAAAATCATAAGCATGTGGTTCTGTAACATAACAACATCACACTCAAGCGCACCATTCGACATTTCAGGTGACAGGTTCACATTGCCGTCCATCTCATGCGGGCATTCATGTACCCTTCCAGCCACGCTCAGTGGCGTTCCTTCTGCCGGACCCGGTAGTTATGACTTAGAGTAGTCGTAGGTGTCAGGGTTATTGAAATAAAAAAACTCCCACAATGCATAATAATAAATGCAATGTACAGTAGAACTAAGTCCCATTAACACACTAACTTGTCAGGATTACTTATGTTACTAATACATTTTTTCCCTCCATAACCTGTTCATTCTTCGCTCTTAAACCAGTGTGGCTTGGAGGTGGGAGAGTGTTGGAAACTAACACTGAACACGCCTATGAGATAGGCCAGCTCCGAGGTTTTGCACATATTTGTTTTCACTTAAACTTTTCACCAGGGCTTTGAGGAAGGTGTTATTTTCACTTTTTACAAACAAGAAAACCAAAGGTCAGAAAAGATAAGTGGCAGAGTCAGCATTTGAACCCAAGTCAAAGTTTTCCTACCCTGGGTTGCACGTTGCTAAAGCATTCTGCAGTTCATTCTCCCTTCATCTTCGTAATTTTTATTAAACACCGCAATAACCTCAAGTTGGTTTTCTTCTTCCCACAATTCCATATTTTTTTTGCTAGTCCCCACATCTGCCCACTCTGTACCCACATGTACACCAAAACCAAAACAGAATTTAAATATGTGTACGTAAATTGAGCACACTATCTGCAGACAGAAACATTTTTAAAAATCATCAGCAGTCTGAGGATCCGTTACAAAACTTCCAGGTGCCCTGCGTGCTGTGCCATCTGCAGCCGTGGCTGCAAAGCACACCAAACCGAGGACAGTGAGTTTCCTGTTTTATTGTCCTGTTGGTTGGGCCGATCACTTGTTTAAACAAAATCCTTTGCCCTTTAAAAAGTCACTTGGCTCTACAATAAAGAAAAGTAGCCTCAAATCTTCTAAATCAACAAATTATATCAGCTAATATTTGAGTTTACAATTTGAAAAATACTTTGCTGGTCTTACACAAATATGTTTACATTTCATGTATATATATACTATATGCTGCTGAAAAAGTTTTTGTTTTGAAGTGAACACATTCTGAATATTTTATCGTCACCCAATAAGACAAAATATGAAGCTTAGGCGTGGACTGCTTGGACCCTGTCTTCTCATCCCTTCCCGGTTCGAACTGCTCACATCTCAAACAGCCAGCGATCTCTTGGACCTGCCGCTGGGCTCAAACTCATTCAAGCCTCAGCACAATCTTCTTTGTAGTTATAGCCTTTCTTGCAGAAGATCAACTTAGTCTGCCCACCGTAGCCACTCTGCTTCTGACCTGTCTGAACACCACTTTCCCTGCACGTGGGGAATCCTTGCCCTTCTGGTACTGTGTTACTTTGTAGGGCTGGTGTTCACCACACTTCTTACAGGAAGTCCAGCGGGCTTTAGGAACGTTCACCACATTTGAGAGAGCAGTATTGGCCCGGAAAGCATAATGTCAAAAAATTATAAAGCAGAATAAAAAGTGAACATGATTCCAATTAAAAAATATGTATGGGTAGAAAAGGAGTAAGAATATTAGCATAATTATCTTTGGGTAGTAAAATCGCGGCTGGTTTGTATCATCTTTTTCTATAATCATCATGAACTACATTTATAATCAGAAAGAAATGTTCTTAATGTAAAAATGTCTTTGATGCCACAACAGGAACTCAAGAAGCTCACAATGACAGCTGTACATAGATTTCAGTGTAAGCGTATGTTTCTCGTGGAAGAAGTCAAGGCATTGGCCTTGGGCAACGCTGTTTAGAAAACGCAGAGCTGGTGTGTGAAAGAACAGCAGAATTCTAGGAATGAAGTTGCATTTCAAAGCCCACAGTCTTTGCCCATCTGTCATGAGTGGTTCATAGTAACAACTTGCATTATATGTGTTACATAGAGATGTATAGAACATACGGGGTGATGGCTCAGATTACTGAGATAGATTACTTTTGGTTTTGTAATACAGAACCAAACTTCCCAGATGTCTTTGGAGAAAAGAAGGTTCCCAAATAGTAAAACCCTGAAACACTGATTTGAAATCACAAAATAACATCTCCAAAGATGGAGGAATGTGCGAAGATGAAGACAGCACAGTGGAATGAAGTGTCCCTGGCGGAAGAAAGCACATTCTCTCTAGGCAGAATGACCGAGATACAAAGTGCTCAGCCCAGTCAACTTAGTGTTTCTGCAAGTTCCTCCAGCACTCGTGCGGTTGCGTCCGTCTGTGGGCCTGGACAGGAGGCGGTGGGGTGGGGTGGGGTGGGCCCATCTCAACCAGTTGGCACTGAGGTGGGCCAACTATGTTATGACAACTCAAGCTATGGATGACTATTTACAATTTGAAAAGTAAGAAAGTGCAGTAAATTTTGGGATGATATGAAAGAAAGCATTCATTTAGCGATGCCATCGTGGGGTATAATGGCAGAGTCAGAACTGTGAGGAACGAAATTCAGAAAGGTGGAGCAACCGTCAAGTTATAAAAGCGAAGGCTGAGCGATGACGGGGTGACGGTGTTGGTGGAGCCGCAGGGGACAGAGTGCGGGAGGCCCGTGGGAGGGGCCCACATTCACGGTGATGACTCAGCCAGACCATCAGCTCCCTCTGCATGCCCACATTGAAATGTGGATATGACGTTGGGATGTGCCGGTAGACCGGCGGCTTCAATAAGCAGTACCAGCTACTGGAAATGGTCTTCTCTGAGCACCTTTCTGTGTTCTGTGTCTGCTCACCCTCAGTGTCATTTAATGAGCACGAGTCAATTCCCGATCTTGGCATTCAAGGCCGCCCACCGTGTTTTCGGCTCTCTACTTTTCCATTATCGGCATACTCCATTCAGTATGATCTACTGCCTATCATTATGAATCCTCAACTCTGCATCATGTTTGCACCTCAACCTCCCTTCTCCACTTCACTCTGCCTTTTAAGTTATTATTACCGCCCACAAGCCTCACTTCCACTGCCCCTCCCCCAGCCCAGAGTGACCCCTCTGTCTTCTGAAACTCTGCAGCCCAAATACCAGTCCCCATTTACCTGTCACTAAAGATAGCTTCATACTTTACATTGTCAATGAACTTTTTTGCTATAACACTGTATGTTACACTCAACTGAATTTTAAACTCTTAATGTCATGGGCTAAAACTTACAGCCCTTTCATAACCTTTATATTTTCAGATTTCACATTTTTAGATGGATCCAGAATGTTTGCTTATTCCTCAGAATAAGACAACAGAAGATTGCATGTTGTTATCTTAGGGACGAAGTTTAATAATAATAATAATAACAATAACGGCAGTAGTAGTGATGCCGTAGTACCTCCTTATCCATGGGAAATGTGTTCCTAGATGCCCAGCGGATGCCTGAAAGAGCAGGTAGCACCAAACCCTACACATACCATGTTTGTTCCTACACATGCATACCTTTTCTCTTGAAGGAAACACTTTACAGCTTCTCTTTGTCAAATCTGAATTGCCAGCTTCACTACTCTTGCATTTAGTGGCCATTGTTAAATAAAATAAGTGTTACTTGACACCAGCAGAGCGATGCCACCGCCATTGACTTGATCACCCAGACAGCTACAGAGAGACCGCTGGGCGGGAGTGAGCTCAGCAGGGGCGCGGCGCGGAGGGGCGCCTGACGTCCTGGTGGGGCGAGCGGGACAGTGTGACATTTCATCACGCTGTTCAGAGACACACAATTTAAAACTTACCAATTGTTTATTTTTGGAATTTTCCACTTAGCATTTTCAGACCATGCTTGACTGCAGGTAACTGAAACCGAGAAAAGCAAAACCGTGGATGAGAGGGGATTACTGTGGTGCCAGGTACCCCCATAAATAGGCTTCTTACCTACTTTATTGAAGTAAATCCTTCAATAACACATACTATTATTCTCACCTGACATATAGAAAAACAGAACTAGCAGAGAAAATAGGAGGTGAGGAATAGATCTCCCCTGAAAAATGGAAAATAAGCTTTTACCGTTAGCCATTCATTCCTTTGGGTCAGCCTGTGCATGTTTTGAAATGAAAACATTACCCAGTGGGTAAGGCATTAGTTTGTTGAGACTAAGTAGCTCCTGAGAGGAGAAAAGTAGCGATGCGGGGAGAGGTGAGGGAGACAGAAAAGGGCGGAAAAACAAGTGGAGAAACTGGCCCTGGACATAAACTCGCCCTGCTTAAAATTACTCACGAACCTTTCCCCTCTCTGTAACTGTTTTCTTCCTCTCCTGAGGCCAGACATTTCCGATGATTTCCCTGAGGCCCGGGCTAGAAAGTCACGTTTTAAGTCACAGGTTTACCGCCAGCAGGGCCCACTCGGTTGCTGCAGGGCCTGTGGCGTGGCAGGGCAGGGCCTCACTCTCTCTTCCTGTGCTGGAAGTCTACGATTCGAGGATTTTCAGATTGACCGAAACGAAAGGATTTTAAGCTCAAGTGAGTACTTCTAGTGAAAGTCAAATATTTGAGCTCTGTCGGAAATTTAGGCCTGTAACTTTCCTCAACCCTTGAAGTGTTGAACAGATTCCAAGCCCTTTTCAAACAGCCGTTTTGACATGTCCTCTTTTCCGCTTCCTCATCATCGGCAAACCACTGCTAAGGACCAGCTGCGTGGAGGGAGGCCCAAGCGGAACAATGCGCATGACTTGCTCCCGGTCTGACGGGCTCCGGCTGGGCTGGTCTTCTTGGGAGCTAAGCCATTCCCATGCTTTCAAGATCAAGCAATTCAGAGGTATGGCTTCTGTTTGGAAATTCATGGCCACTTCAGTGTCCTCAAAATCTCATCAGGAAGTTACCAAATCTGAGCATAAATGCAGTAAGATGCAGAACATCGTATCCATGAGAATTACCTTCAAAGGGGATGGATACCAGCTTTGTTCTGAAGAAGTTCTTGGAAAGCCTATTTGGGAAGGAAGGTGAGGAGATCCCTGCCCCCAAACCAAGGGTGAATGCAGCCCATCTGAAAATGCTGTGTGGGAGAGACTGGAAGAATTGGTGTTTCCTTGGAAAGTGGGGGAAAGGAAAAAAGAAGGGAGAAAGGAGGTAAGTGGGATTTGGGGTGGGGAGAGCGAAATGGTGCTACCTGATGTCACTGCTTCCTTTGACCCCAAGCTCTCCATTAAAGCTATGAGATTTGGGCGTGTAAGTAGATTTCTTTTTATACAGAAACATGAACAGATGGCATTTTGCCCACAAATGATACATGGATGGACCCAGATTCATAGAAAAAAATTGAGGATGAAAATTGTGAAACTGGAGGTTTTAAGGCATATTTCCTCAAGTGTATAAGGACTGGGGAGATCCTTGTTGATGCCTGGGCTATAGTAAATGATATAAGATACCCTGGAAAATTCTTAATGATGTTATTGATGGCCAGGGCATTGCTGGCACGGTGGGCTTCCCGCAAATTCCTCCGCCTGGCTTGTTCATCCTGAAGGCCGTATCCCAGGGAATAGTGGGGTGGGTTTAACCATCATTCAATGACAGAGACCTAAGAAGTTCTGCTCCCAGAGGAGGGAGACTGAGACAGCGGCTAACATGGAGCTTGCTCTCCATGAATGACAGATATGATCCTTAGAATCTTTTGCTGAAGTACTCATTAAGGGAATTATTAGAAATCATGTAACCCTTGTTATATTTTTAAGTTAACATAACTATATGAAATTATTTGCTATATACTCTTATGTCTGGCATCTTTCACTGAACATATTGTCTGTGAGATTCATTTTGTTGTTTGTTCTTTTGTTATTGCTGCCTAGCATTCATTACCATCATGTACCACCTACTGGTGGGGATACAGTCTGAGAAATGCGTTGCTAGGTGCTTCTGCCACTGTGTGAACCTCACAGAGTGTGCTCACACAAACCTAGGCGGCACAGCCTACTATGCACCCAGGCATATGGTACAGCCTATTGCTTCTAGGCTACAAACATGTACAGCATGTTACCGTACTGAATACTGTAGGCAATTGTAACACAATGGTGTTTGTCTATCTAAATACATCTAAACATAGGAAAGATATGGTAAAGATATGGTATAAAATATAGAGGATTGTACACCTGTATAGGGTGCTTACCACGAATGGAGCCGGCAGGACTGGAAGGGGCTCTGGGTAAGTCAGTGAGTGGGTGGGGAGTGAATGTGAAGGCCTAGGATGTCGGGGGGCTCTGTCCACAGAATCTCTCTCCGCCCTCCACCACAGATGAGAATAAGTCTACCAAGACATGATCTGCTTGGGGAGGAAAGGTAGCCAATCTCTCGAAGAAGAAGGACCTTGGCCCTGTTCCTCAATGGGCTTTTATTGGGTTTAATTTGCATGGGAATACAGGGTGTGTGTGTGTGTATATATATATATATATATATATATATATATGTAAAGCTCAATCATTGCCAGGCAGTAATGACCAAACAATAGATAACATTCAAAGAATTATGAGGGCTTATTCTGAGTCAGGGTCAGGTAGCCAAAGGGCCATAAAATTTTGGGAAACAAACTCATTTCATGCTTGGACCCTTACCAGAAAATTGAGGACATTCTTAACAAAGTAGATTTCACAGGATTTTATGCATTCTTTCTCAGGCCTGTTCGCCCCAGGGAACCCACCCATTGCAGCACAGGGCCACACCCATCTCCAGCATTGTTTCAGGCTTAAGTCAGGTGGGGGAAGTAAGGCAGCTGAGAGATTAGGAGACTTCTTGCAGATAGAGTGAGGACTCAAGCTATGTCAAAGCCAAGGGGTGAGGGTCCATCACCCCCTTTTTCTATAGCCCCCAAGTCCTTCCCTGATGGCCCCATCACAACCATGCCTGTCTTAGGTTGTCCTGCCCTTGAGGAATCTTACCCAACATTGCCTAACCAGTCATCCACCCAGGGCCAACCAGGGTGAAGTAAAAAGGGGCAGAGGCAGTATCCCTGCCAGGGAGAAAAGCTTTGTCTCCTTAGTGGCTTATGGTCCCAAGTTCTCCTTAATCAACCTTAGCCATGAGGGGTTACAGCTTCTGAAACCAGGCAGGGCTGTTCCCAACACTAGGACATTACTTCTGTACCCTCATATAAACTTCAGAAACATGGCACACTGAGTTTATAAAACAAACAGGAGATTAAATGTAGCACAGAAGAAAATGATGCAGTTGAGGAATGTGGTAAACATGGAATGTGTGAGGCTTCTGGTTGGCGTGATGCAGCATGTTTCACAGCAAACTTTTTTATAAGTAGAAAGACTACACTCTGAAATAATAATAAAAGATATAAGACAGTGAATACATGAACCAGTGACATAGTCACTTATGATCAAGTTCTATTCACTGTACATAATTAATTGCATATGCTGTAATTTTATACAACCGGCAATGCAGTACTCTGGTTTCTTTACACAAGCAGCACCACGAACATGTGAGTAACCTTTGCACTACGATCTTGTGAAGGCTACAACGTCACCAGGAGACAGGAACTTTTTGGCTCCATTATGATCTTACGAGAGCACCCTTGCACATGCCATCTCGTCATTATGCAGTGCATGGCTGATGTGAATGCACCCGGTTTATTTATCTTCCCCTGTTGCTAGAAGTTTCCAGTTTTTTAAATCAAGAATCAAGTTTTCTAAGCATTTTCAGACATGCTTGTTATGATGACTTTCATATTGACTTTTTTCCTGGGTGTATTTCTAAGATTTGCTGGAATTGCTGAACCATAGGGTAAGTGTGTGTTCAATTTTATAATAAACTGCCAAACAATTTTACAAAGTGGTTGTACCATTTTACATGCTCCCCATCAATGTCTGAGAGTTCCAGTTGCTCACATCTTCACCAACTTCCATATTGTTTGTCTTCTTCGTGGTAGCTATTCTAGTGGTATAAAGTGATCTAATTTACTTGTATTTCCCTTGGCTGGGAATGTTGAGCTCTCTTTCATGAGCTTACTGGTCGTTCATATATCATTTTCTAGTGAAATGTCTATTCAAGTTTTTACTCATTTTGAAAAATACAAATTGTAAGATAGTATACTTGGCCTAAACACATCTCAATTACATTAAATGTTAATAGACCAACTGGTCAAGTCAAAAGGCAAAGATTGTCAGACTGGATAAATATGTAAGTATCTAATGCTTATACAAAAGGACAGAAAAGTTGAAAGCAAAAAGTTGGGAAAACATACACATACTCACTAACCAAAAGAAAGCTGATATCAGGAAAAGGCAAAATACATTACTAGAGATAAAGAGCGCCATTTTCTATTGAAAAAACAATCCATCGACCAACATGATATAATAATCCTGAATCTATGTGAACCTCATAATACAGCCTTAAAACATATATAAAACAAAAACTGAGAGAACTGAAATAAGAATTAGATAATTGTAGGGAATATTTTTACTTCTTTCTGTGACTAATATAACAAGAGATGAAAATCAATAGGAATATTAAAGAATTGAATAACAAAAATTAACAAATAGGAACTGTCATCTACAGATACTATACCTAACAATGGAAGAACACACGTGGTTTTCAAGTGCACATGGAATAGTTCCAATTTCCAGATTGGCCATTGGCTGGGTCATAAAGCAAGTCTCAAACCAAATTTCAATAGTTTAAAATTTATAGAAGACTATGTTTTCTGACCTTAGTGAAATTAAGCTAAAAACTAATAATAAAAAGATAGCTACAAAATCTTCAACTATTTGGAAATTAATCAGTACATTTCTAAAAAGCTAACGAACAAATGGAAAAAAATGAGAAGTATTTTGAACTGGACATAAAATGAGAAGTATTTTGAACTGGATGATAATACATATCAAAACTTGTGGGATGCAGATGAAGCTATACTTAGAGGAAAATTAATAGGCTTAAATGCATATATTAAAAAAGAAAAGAAACTGAACACCAAAGATCTCAGTATCCATCATAATAATTTTGGGATAAAAAAACCAAAACAGCAAAATAAAACCAAAGAGAGAAGAAAAAAGAACAATAAAGATAAGAGCATAAATCAATGAAATTGCAAAGAAATGCACAATAGGGATTATTAATAAGGCCAAAGATTCTCTAACATAATAAGTGAAAGTGGTAAATTCCTAATTAGACTGATCAAGATAAAAAGAAACAGTACAAATCACTGATATGGAGTTTGAAAAAAGAGGATATTGCCTTAGCTTCTACTAAAGTCACAGAAGCATATTATGAGGATATCTTAACTGGTTTTCTATGCAGACTTTGCTAGTGTGACGAGTTTATGCTTATTAACTCAAGCAAGTATTCAAGTTAATTTGGTAGTTATGGTTTTTTTTGAGGAGGTAAATCAATAAATTGACATTTGAGTTGCTACACTGATGTTTTTTGAGTTTAGTCAGAGTGACCCAGTTCTATAGTGTATGGAAAACCTCGTGCAATTAACCAAATTGAGTCTTTGCACATGCAAAGCGTAAGGCCAGACATTGATCCCGAAGGTGTCCCAGACAATGGGCAGGTCTGCTCTAAGTCCCAGCTGGACCCTTTCTGTTGAATTACTAATTTGTCAATTCAATTGCATGTACACATAAGATCACCTCTTCTGCATAATTATATCCTGCATATGGTAGAATGGGTACAAGTTTGTCCAGTAGAGGCAGTGCAGGAACACAGGGGCTGGGAAAGGCATAGTGGGTTCAGGGAAGAGCATTTTTTTCTGGTGGCAGAGGAGGACATTTGGGGGATAGCTGAGGGAGGAAGCTGGCTGGACAAACAGGCTTTGTTCTCACTGAAAGCTCTTGGAACAGGCATCTTTCTGCATATGTTTGGGGTCCACTGAAGGTTTCCAAACATGGGTATGACAGAGCACACATGTGCGGGGAGGGGGGGCAAAAAACCTGTAATTTATTTATAAAAAATAGTGTATTTATTCTTACATGTTTAAACTTCAGTCACCTTCAGAGTTCTCTCCAGTTGATGCATTACACCCATCGAGACTTTTTTCCACTGCTCAAAACAATTGTTGAACTCGTTGATTTTGATGCCTTTTAGTGCTTCTCCCATTTTTTGTTTCACCTTTTCCACATTGGCAAAACATTTCCCTTTGAGGACTTTTTCATCTGGGGAAACCAAAAAAAGTCACTCAGGGTGATATCGGGCAAATAGGGAGGGTAGGGCATGAGATCATGCCATTTTTGGTCAAAAACTGCTGAACACTCAGTGCAATGTGAGCAGGTGTGCTCATAAATCTCCCAGCATGAAATGGACAAATGCATTGAAAGAATCTTCAAAAAAACATTCACTGACACCAAACTCAGCCTCTCACAATAATACCAGCTGGCACGCTGATGCAGATGGGTTCCCAGAACACTCACCTAACAGAGGAAGCCTGTACTACAAGGGACCTACGCTCAAGAAGACAATTCTGGGTTTTTTTGTGTCCTCTCTTGTATTTCTGAAAGCATACGAACATTCTTAGAACTTCTAAAACTAATACACACGTGTCTTACTTCCTCTCCTAAGTCATATGTAACAGACATAGGGAGCCCTAAAGATAGTTTTATCGATAAATGGGTTGATGGACTGTTCCTTTTACAAGTAAACAAGCCAACTTGCTTTAATACAAAGTGCTGTGGAAAACCCGCTGATCTGTTCCCTTCCTGCAGGAGTTTAGAGTATAGTAAGGAGATAGCGTTATACACATAATATAGAAAGAAACTAGACCAGGAGTAACAGGACATGAGTTCTAGGTACATCTCCTCCATTGTGGTTCTTTAAAAGACCAATATTTAATAAGCTTGTATTCTATATCAGAGATCTGCTAGACTTCCGGTGTACAGCGATGAGCAAAATGGATGTGGGCTTTGTTCTCAGGGAACTTACATGTCTGGTGGAGTGTAAAGTCATCAAATAATTACAAAAAGTCATTCAACAAATACGCACTGAGTATCTAATACCGGTCAGGCACTGTTCTAAGTGCTTCAGATCATGATGAAAAGGCAGAAGAGAACTGTGTCCATTCGCTGTTTATGTAATAGTGGGAGCAGACAGAAAATGAACTCTTGACATAATAAATAAGTAAAGTATATGCCTTATTATAAGTGATAGGTATTATGGAAAAAGTAACAAAAAATCAGAGAGGGGGTTTTAGTAATGGGGAGGGGATAACAGGTAGGAGTGGAGGTAACTCGTCACGTTAAACAGGACAGCCAGAGCGGCGTCCTTGAAAAGAAGACGCGTAAGGAAACTTAGAGGAGTTTAGGGGGCTGGCCAAGCAGGCGTCCAGGGGAAGGGTGTTCTGGGCAGAGGAAACAGCCAATGTAAAGATCCTAATATGGGAGCACCCAGAGTGTTCCAAGGCACAGCCCTGAGGCCAGGCTGTCTGCAGCAGGGGAAGCCACAGGGAGAAAAACAGGTGTAGGGAGTCGGTGTACATTTTGCAGGGCCCTGTGGGCTGCTGTAAGGAATTTGGCTTTGCTGAGAGAAACCGGGAGCCACGGCAGGGGGCTGGGAGCTGGGCAGAGAGTGGTGTGACCTGACTCACAAGGTAACACAATGACCGGCTTCATGTTACAGCCTGTAACTAAGTCACAGTAGGTGTGTCCTGGAGGGGACTGAAGGGGGACAGATTTATAAAACGTCTGGGCGCTCTTGGTCCCCAAGCTGACCCAGCCCCTGCTGCCTCCCAGGGTTGTCACCGTGAGGACGTGCACCCTGCTGCGTGCGTGTGCGTGGGGTGCAGAACCTTATTCTATGGCAATAATGCAGAACAGCACGAAATCCTGTGCCCGAGCGTGAGTTGCACACTAGAAGTGTTCTAGCAATGAAAACACACACCTTAAAAAGGGCTGAAAATTGGTTCTTGGGGCACAAAACACTTTATGTCTAAAGCACAGGTTATATGAGGTAGTGAACAGCCATCTAATATTTCTGCAGTATTTTAATTTCATGGGGAAAATATCCAGAATGGTTTTTGGGGGGGCCAGACAGGGGAAGGGTGTGATCATGAAAAATAGAAGTTGGAAAATGCTGACTTAAACAATGCAGTGAGTTGCAGGAAGATCACCGAGCCGGAGGTTAAGAAACTGCAGCTGAAATCAGCTCATTAACTCCGTGAACTTGGACTACTCACTTCCCCTTTCAAGGTTTCAGGATGTTCTCAAATGTAAAATGAAATGTCAGGCTGAATGGTCTCTCAGGTTTTCTCCAGTGCTAAACTGTGAGGGGGAATTGAGCGGGGGCTTCATTCAGTAATAAATGCCCGATTCTGGTGCCTGTGGTAATTGTCAGGAGTTGCGACTCATCAACCCTCGCCTTTCAATAACATAAGGGGTGTCGGGAGCTTTTAAAGTCTGTCTCTGGCCTCTTTCCTTTTATCTATTCTTTGAGCTAGAACTCTAGAATTCCCCAGAATTCTAGGAATCCTGCGTTAGTCCATTCCACAAGATTTCTGGATACAGTCTTGGAGCTAAGGGGATGGTAGAGTTCTGTCAATAAGATATTCAGCAAATGTTTTGAAACCTGTCAACTGGAGTTGCATTGCTTCTCAATTTTCACAGGATTTCTAGACATTAAAGCCCCTTTACAGTTTATCTGGCCTGTCGCGTCAAACAGAAAGATGTATGTGATGGGTGATAGGAAGTAGGAATTAGCAGATCAAAGTAGCAGATTCAAAAACAAAGCCTCAGTATTCATTGGGCAAATCTGTGCCTCCAGTTCTTTGCTGCTTATGCCAGACCCGGGCCAATTGCATGAAGCAAACCTTGAATAGTTTATTCTGTGTCCAGATCAGGGTGTTAGTTTCTCTTCCTGGTCCTTCAACTATATTTAAAAGTCTCCTGAGAACAGAGAGTGTATCTTCTAACTCACTTGTTTAGTGCTCAGTTCAATATCCTGTTTATAAAAAATCTTAGCGAGTGTTTGTTGACTGCGGTGAACACCCAGATAGGAAGGAGAAATAAAACTCTAAGCTGTAAATCTTAGAGTCCTTCATTTTTGGTGGTCGGCACTGATGTGCCCATAGACCAGAGCATTATCTTTTCTTCCTTCTGCCATGTAATCACCTAGTGCTGTTTCCAGAAAAGAAATGCAAATAGAGCTCATTACCTAACTGGAGTACATATAATTCATTCATCACTGGGTATCAATACTCAATTGTTCTGTGTAACGCATTCGGCTGTAAATAGATGTTACCGCTGTGAAAGGACTGCACTGCAGGGGCTTCTTGACTGCTGTCAACGTGGGGGGGGGGGGCAATTAGAAAAGGGAGCTCCATTTAGTGACAAACAGTCAAATATTCAGAATTTTCTGTGTGGCCTGGGAAGAAACTCAATTCTGCCTCTAGTCAATCCAAAGAACCTGGAGTTACTGGCAATAAGGAAAACCTGAGTCTGGTTGAAAATACCCTGAGGAGTGAAGGAGTTAACTGAGTGTGTAAGCTTTATCTGGTGGCCAATGAACTTGTGGTTTGCTGATTGAAGTCTCTGGTAAATGATTGCTAGGGACCTGTCATCGATAGCTGTTGCTAGTTTCTGTGTTTCAAAAGCCTGCTGATTCCTCTGCAAGCATCCTCTGTCCCTTTACTCACTTCAGATGTACTCAGGTGTGCTTGCAAAAGGATCTCTCAGATACACAAACATGAATGACGAAGACTTCAGCACCCTGTATGACACGATCCAAAAAGAGAGGGCATATGAAGTTCCAGACCAGCCAGCAGAAAATGAAGGCGCCCTTTATAATAACATCCATGAAGACTTGAGGTCAGAAAACGATTTATATGCCACTGAGCTGAGAACCGATGAATATGACTCTCTATCAGTTTATGCTGTTGGGAACAAGGAGAACAGCTTGGCCTTTTCCCAACCAGAAGACAGAGACTACCTCCTGCCTGATGAGGTATGTCCTGAGGCCCAGGATCCTCTACAAGCTGAGCCCCAGGAGGACAGGGACATCATCATGGAAGACACTCAGGACAAGGAGACGACGAGCCCAGAAGAGCCACAGGAGAACAGAGGCACGATGGAGGAGAACCTGCCTTCTCTTTCAAGCTTCGCTGTCCGGGAGAGCAGTGAATATTCCCCCACCTGCTATTCTGTGGCTGACGATTTGGAAGAAAACAAACCGGCTTCCACGAACCCTCAGATCACTCTCTATGTGAAGGTAAGGGCTGCCTCTGACAGGCACACCGGCGCGTGCAGGTGGCACAACTGAGATTTCATTTTGCTCTGAGTGACCAGGGAAAGGTGCATGGTGTCAGGGTCCAGGATCTCAGTCTGTATTCAAAAGTGGGACTGACTAAATCAGTATTCCAGGATTCATCCGGGATGGCTCAGGGCTGCAGCACCTGGAAACTGCATTTCAAGTGTGTGTCTAATTACTGACTGCTGTGTACCAATGACAAAACATTTTTTAAGAGTTCACTTACAAGTGAGCAGAGATTGCTGCTTCAGTCCTTACCTTGTGACAGACGTTGAGTACATTTTCCTGTCTGGTAAATTTCCTTCAGCAGCATGATGTTTTAAACCAAAACCAAGGCTTGTGAATGGAAGTCTAATCTACAGTCAGGCACTGGACATTCCTTCTTAACATTCCTAAGGTTGCAGACGCTTCAGATACATGGTCAATAAACGCTACCTCTGTCACCAAGCTTGCCCTTTTGGTACCAATATAACTAAAATATCTGATGAAGTACAATGATTTCAGTAGTAGTAAGACATTAACTGTCAGTGTTAATGTTTAATGCTTATGATGTTTAGGCAAAGAACTTTGGTGATCTTTGTATGTAATAAAGATTATGGCTAGGAATATTATTAAAACATTTCAGGGCTGAAAAAAAAATCATCCTAGTTAACCAAGATGGCAGAACATTTTTCCCAATGTCCACCCCCCACAATATTCACATTGACATGTTTTTAAATACGAACACGACCTATCAATAATACTGCTATTTTTTGCTAATAACAATGATTCCTCTATAACCTACAAAACTCCAGTTCACACTCATTTCTCCCTTTCCTGGTTTCCAAAAACTGCTCTAGTGAAATATGCTTTATTTACTAATTTACTAATGCATTGTTTTCTATCCTGCACTTTTCCCTAGTGGTTCTGTGTGTATCTCGTGTCTCCTTTATTCTCCCACGGAGTCTTCTTAACAAGTAACCAGCAGAGTGCGTGGCCTGCAGTCGGGTACCCAATAAAGCTTGCCTGTATGTGCTGAGCATTTGGGTGGATGGGGAAAGATAGGGCCCCTGTTCTCAAGAAAACAACATGGTGCAGGAGACAGGCTTGCACGTGGCCGATGTTGGTGAGCAGAGGACTGAGCAGGGTGCTGCGGGTGACCCGGGAGGGGGAGGGCCTTGGAGCAGGTGCATTCTGGCAGCCTTCCAGCCTCCATAGCTGCATCACCGCTGTATTCATTTCTAAGATAACCCCATTTTTTAAAAGTGAGGACTAAGTATGTTTTTTCTCAGGACAGTAGTATCCATGCAACTTCATGCAGCAACCAATCATCATCATCACTGGCACCGAAACAATTATTTGTAAATTTGGCAAAGTGTTGATTTCACCAGAAATTAGCCTATCACTGGTTTGAACCTAATAGAAGCTGGTGGAGGGTGGGGGTAGGTACTACACCTCAGGAAAGGAAAAACTGCAGGATAGTGCCGTGCGATTCCTGAGTTACTTATGATCTGTAGTACTATAAAGCAGATATTGGGTTTAACTAACTTTTTAAGCTTACATTCTTTTTAGTATAATTATGTTAATGAAGATGTTATAAAGTGTGCCATTGACCTCAGGTCCTATGTGTGGTCTCCTTTTTAAGACTATTCAGCAGAGCTCAGTAAGAAGAGGGACAATTAGAATCCCTGCTTCTAAGCGCCACCTTCATCCCCTCTGCAGGGCTTTAGGATGCTGAGTGGAAATACAATATGTAAAAATGCGTAAAACCAGCTGTTCTTGCACGGGAGTGGGGGGCACCTGAGTGTAGCCTGCTCAGGCTCCTCCTCCCTCCAGCCACCCAGAGCGAGTGTCAGAACCCCCAGAGATGATGGGCTCGGGTGTGCTCCCCATCTTCCCGTGGGGACTGACTGCTGCACAGTCCCAGGGTTTCCTCTCCGGTGGTTTCAGTGTAGAGTGGGCTGCGTTCACACTGCACTCACTTGTGCACGTTCACACCTGTTCTACACCACTCGTGCAGGTTGTGACTCCATGTCCAACCAACATCTTACTGAGGTTCAGCCATTTCAGCCTGCTGGCCAATTACTTAATGAAAATATATCCTTTATTTATTCATTCAACAGATAGTTATTGTGCCAGGGCCGGGGTTTCCACCATGAAGAAAATAAAGCCCTGGCTCCTGTGCACTTTGCATTCTAGTGGCAGAGACACCTGATGGACAAATGAGTGAGTAAATATAAAACACGTCCAATGGAAACGGCGCTGTGAAGAAACCAAACAGAATAATGTGTGGACTCATTCACTATGGCTGCCATAACAACTTACCACAAACTCAGCAGTTCAAAACAGCACAACTCAATCTCCTTCAGGACTTGAGGTCAGAGATTGGGGATGAGTTTTATGGAGCTAAAATCCAGGTGTCAGCAGGGCTGTGTTCCTTCTGGAGGCTCCAGAGGAGAATCTGCTCCCTTCCCTCCTCCAGCATCTAGGGGCTGCCTATTCCTCACTCATGCTCACATCCCATCCCCTTTCCACCCCCGCTCTCCTCTGGACGTGGCCTTCGTCCGGCCTGACTGTCCTGGGTCCCTCTTATAAGGTGTCTGGTGATTAGTTTGGGCCCACCAGGATAACCTTCCCATTGTAGGAGTCTTAATTTAATCCCATCTGGAAAGTCCTGTCTGCCACAAAAAGTAACATTCACGGATTGCGAGAATTAGGGCATGGGTGCGTTTGGGAGCCGTCGTTCATCTTCCCACAATGGGACCGAGCGATGGTGAGAGAGGGAATGAGGAGGCAGTGGCTGGGCTGGGAGGCGGGAGGGACAGCGGTCAGGTGGTGGTGGATGAGGCTGCAGAGCTGGAGGCAGGCAGAGTTCACCTCGGGTCTCATGGGCCATTGGAAGAAATTTCACTTTTGTTCTGAGTGACATGGAAAGTCATCAGAGGACTTTGGAAGGAATATTCTGGCTGTCTTTTTTTGGTAACAGGGAATGAGTAGAAACAGGAAGAACAATTTGAAGGCAGTTGAAAAACTAGGCAAGAGATGATGGTGGATTGGCCTGTGGTGATAGCAAAGGAGGTAGTGTGAAGTAGGATTGAGATTATTTTGAAGAGAGAGCCCAGAGGGTCTGCGATGGATTAATGTGGAGTATAATGAAATAAAAGAGCTAAGATTCACTTTAGAGGTTTTAACTAGAGCTACTGAGTGGGGGGTGGGGGGAGGTGCTTTTCTCATTTCAGCTATGTACCCCTTGTCCAGGAACTTATGGTTGAGAAAATGTGCTCATTCATTCATTCATTCATACATCTTCACTTCTTCCTCCTTCCCTCTCTCCCTTCCTCCCTTCCTTCTTTCCCTCCTTTCTCCTTACCATCCATCCAACATGTACAACATACTTACTACATGACAGGTGCTGGGTCAGAGATGAACACATGCATCTTAGGTCCAACTCTCCTATGGGGGAGACAGAAAAACACGATTTTTGAAGACAAGAGAAAAGAAAGAATAGCTTCTTGGTCATTGGCTGAGATCCAGCCAAAAAAACAGGTCTCTAGTGAAAGTATCCATCCATGTCATAAAGCAACCAGGAGTAGTTGCTGGTTCTGGATTTGCCATGTAGGATTATGACATTTGTGCTGCTGCTTTCTGCTAAAACTGAGGGACCTACAGACATGTTTCTCATTGTGGTTGTATGTGTGCATATGAGAGGGAGGAAAAAAGAGAGAAAGGAAAAGAGAGGGGAGGGGAGAGGAGGGGAGGAGCAGTCTGGTATTTTGTTTACTGCAAAGGAAAAAAGAATTGTGATGATGGTTACTACAAAGACGAATGGTACAAATCAACACTGTTTGCCGTGCACAGAGCTGCCGTCATTGACTGGGAGGGGCAGTATATGCTGCAGAGCAGGTTTTGAAGTCGGGCTGCAAGAGTTTGAGCCCTGGCTTAGCAAATTAATTTCTGTTAAATTGTATAGCTTCTCTGAGCCTCAGTTTCTTTATTGGAAAAATGAATGCTATAATAATATGTTCCTCCAGAGTTATTATGAAGATGAAATAAAATAATTTGTATACATTGTTTAGTATAGTAACTGATGTATAGGAAATGCTCAATTTATAGGAGTCTACATTATTGTTACTGATAGTGATGAATTCAAACCATACATGAAGTAATATTTTTATTTGAACTACACTCAATAATTGTTAGTAAACATTCAATAAATGCTCCATTACTGATTCGATTGGATCAGGACTAGAACTGATCCTAATATGAGCAGTGTGATATTGTGGAGAGAGCAGTGGCCAGAAAATCCTAACACAACTCTGTCAATAATTCGCTACGAAGCATTCCTGGACCTAACTTTCCTCATTTCTGATATTCATCCCCTTCCAACCTCTACGATCTTTGATTTCTTAGAAATGCAAGCTTTTCCAACTCTTACAGCCTTGCATTTTATCTAGTCTCCTGTGTACGGCACCACCTGTGTACGGCATCCACTCTGGGAGACTGCTCAAGAGCAATTAGACTCTCGGTTTGGGGAGAAGGGCCACTGCGAGACCCACACTCCTTTCCACCATCAGCTCACATGAAGCCTGCCCCCTGGGAAGCGTTTGCAGAGCTTGTCTCTAAGTAGACACTCACAGCATCCCTCACAGGGCTGCCCCGGTTCTGCACTGATCCAATTCAAGGGGCATCATTCACAGAAAATGTAAACGGTGCCGCTCTTCTGAAGTCAGACACATAACAGCCCTGGTTAATGTTTCTTAGCCTCATAGCCTGGAATTTGTTCTACCAAGTGAATCCCTATCGTTTAGGTAGCATAGTGGAAAGTGTCACAGAATAGTTACAGAAAGTCAACAGTTATTAGAACTGTAGCACAGGAGCCTGAGGCTGTTTCAGGGGTCGTGCTATCCAGAACAGGGCACTCAACATAATGCATGGGATATTAGAATATTACAATTAGAAGTTTAAAATTAAACAATATTTCACCCTGGCTGAGTGGCTCAGTTGGTTGGAGTGCCATCCCATATACTGGAAGGTTGTGGGTTCAATTCTTAGTCAGGGCACATACCTAGGTTGTGGGTTCAATCCCCAGTCAAGACATGTGTGGAAGGCAACTGACCAATGTTTCTCTCTCACATGGATGCCTCCCTTCCTCTCTCTCTAAAGTCAATAAAATAGATCCTCAGGTGAGGATTTAAAAAATTAAACAATATTTCTTTTTTTTTTTTTAAGATTTTATTTATTTATTTTCAGAGAGAGGAGAAAGGAGGGAGAAAGAGCAATGTATGGTTGCCTCTCACATGGTCCTCACTGGGGACCTGGCCCGCAACCCAGGCCTGTGCCCCGACTGGGAATCGAACCAGGACCCTCTGGTTCCCAGCCCGCGCTCAATCCACTGAGCTACACCAGCCAGGGCGGAATTAAGCAATATTTCTATTTAATTTTATCAAGTCCTCTTAAATGTTAATATTTTACATATTTCAGAATGTGCACAGTGTATTCTTAGTAGCACATTCATATAATTTGTAAATGAATAAATATACATATATTGTGAGTAAATGCATAAGTTTTTATTGACAGGGATATTCCATTTTTAAAAAGAAATCTTACTGACTCATAAGCTTTTGTGTGGCCATCTGTGGGACTGGGGCTTTTTCCTTGACCAAAATCTGGTGAGAACAGGTCCCCTCATCCCCCAGGTATTTCCTGGGAATTTTCGTAAGCAGCACATTTAGTCCATTTGCCTTGGAGATAAACCAAAATTCATCATAGCAGGGAGAAAGTATACCATCCCAGTGAGGAAATGAGGGGAAGTGAAGCTGCATTTGGATGTGGAGTTGTGATCCAGTTGAGGAGCCGGTGGGATATTCCAGGCAGGAGGCTTAGCCTAAGCAGAGGCACAGCAAATACACAATTGTTAGGGCTGGGTCTTTGTGCCTGGAGTGAAGAGAAGATCCACATGGGTGCAGAGCAGACGGTGAGGTTGGGGACCTCGGAGGGCAGTCTTGCGTGGCAAACTGGGGACTTGATTTAATCCTGAAGAGTATTGAATGCTTTGGAAAAGGAGGTCATGAGCAAAGCAAGGTGTAAGGGGATGGTTAAGCAAATTAAAAAGCTTTTGCATCTACCCTGTAGAGCAGGACCAAACAGACATCCACCAAGCTTCATTTCTAAGATTACCCCAAGTGTTTACATGTAAATACATTGTGTATAAAAAGAATATGTATTTTAGAGTTATTATTTCATTGAACTCTCTGGATATGTCCAAATATTTAAGCTTTGGCTTCATACAGACACATTTCTGGAGAAAGTTAGCAAGTATCATATTGATTTGTACATTATATACACAGGGCCCAGCACCAATGACACGCCTTTTTTATTACAAAATCATAAGCATGGAATTCTGTAACATAACAACATCACACTCAAACACACCATCTGACATTTTAGGTGAAATGTTCAAATTAAAACTATGAATTTTTATACCCATATTATTACCTACCAACCACATTCAAGCAGGCCTTACTTCTGCTGGACCCTGTGTGTGGTGTGTAGTTCTTTACATTGGGAGTTATATGGATTCAGCGCAAAGCTTCGATGGAGGTTATTTCAGCACAGTTTTCAATAGAAAGTGTTTGTGTGGCCTGGCTTGGCCTGGCTGGACCATTCAGGAGTTGCACAGTCAGATGTCTGGCCATAGCTGGGGCCCTGCAAGTCTCTCCATCCCACGTGTCCCTAGGAGCAACCTGCCCGGAAGTCGGTGATAAGGACATATGAGAGCGTGTCCCTGGAAACATTTGTGAGCAGATGCAAGTCCAGGCCTGTTGCATGTGCCCAGTTGTCCCTCCCTGGAACCAAGGAAACACATAGAAATGTAATAAGGAACAGGCTGGAACGAAGATTTCTATTCTGGTCATAATTTCTTTTTTCAATTAGGGTGTTGGGAACACCATCAAGTCCAAAGTTTACTCAAAACTATTTTCGAGGCTCCCGTATGAACAGTTGACTCTGTGAATCAGGGCTGTCAGTGAAAGAAGCCACAGAACTGTAAACCTGTGGCAAGTAATGTGACAACAGAGGAGGCCAGGCGCTTGCCCACAGCTGCCTGTGACTGAGAACAGGCCGAGACTTCAGCTGCTCCGTCCAGGGCACTTTTGTAAATGGATGTATTGGCTTCCCTAGCCCGGGGCGCTGGATGTTCGTGACTATGCAAAGCTCTATGCCACATTTTTGTGGAAGATGATCTCAGGAGGGTCTGCAAGCCCTCGGTGTTATCTCTCTCCGTGGTGTGTCCCACTTTCCCGACCTGGGTACTCCTGCCTTGCAGGGATGTCCACGTCAATTTCCTGACTCTGGGCCTTTGCTCGAACTGCTGCTTTTCAGTTTTCCTGGGGTAACCCACTGTCCTTTCTGCTCGCCTCTTCAGGAAGCCCTTCCTGGCCCCTCCGGCCCGGGCTAGGCTGGGTCTCCTCTGTGCCCATCAACTGTCCTTACCTCGATGTGTCAGTTTGCTGTGTCAGTTCAACTGCCATAAGAAAGTGCCGCATGGCTCAACCAATAGAAATTTTTTCTCTCAATTCTGGAGGCTAGAAGTCCACGATCAAGCTGTTGGCAGAGCTGATTTCTTTTTAGGCCTCTCTCTTTAGTTTATAGATGGCCGTCTTCTCCAGTGTCTCCACATGGTCCTTCAGCCGCGTGTGCTGTGTCCTGTTCTCACAAGGACAGTCTAAAGCGCTAGGGATTATGATTCAGTACAGGAATATCGGGAAAAACAATTCCGCCCATAACACTTGATGTTACAATTACTTCTTAGTGTCGTTACCGCTCTCTATTTATGAACTCTTGAAGGAGGTCATAACTAGAGAGTCTTTCATTCATTCTCATATATTTGGTCCGTGGCTACTTAAGTGAGGATTGAATGACCAAGGAGGGAATACATTACCCCGCGATCCTCAGGGCGCTGAGGGAGGAGGAAGGCTTGCCCCACTGGCCTGCAGCGGCAATGAGAGTGCTGCTCCAGGTCCCCTGTATTAGTTTCATAGGGCTGCTGTAACAAATTACCATAAAATAGATGGCTAAAGACAACAGAAATGTATTCTCTCACAGTTCCAGAAGCCAGAAGTCTGCAGTCGAGGTTTGGCAGAGTCACACTCCCTCTGACAGCTTAGGGGAGACGGCCTTGCCTTGGTGTCTCCTGGCATTCCTCGGCTGGGGCTGCGTCCCTCCACTCTCTGCCTCCCTCACCACAGGGCCCTCTCTCCCATGTCTCTGCGTCTGGTTTTTCTTCTCTTCCCTTGTAAAGATGTGTCAGTGTATTCGGGGCCCAGCCTAACGCAGGGAAAACATTAAAAAAAATAAGGTCACACTTACAGGCTCTGGTTGGACATATATTTGGGGCAGATTGAGTCAACTTGAAGCATGGAAACCCCTAGACACGGACACCCACTCCTGGATCCATAGTTCCCACCAAGTGCAAGGGGTTCTGTGAGAATTCAGTGGCGTGTTTGCATCTTCATCTCATTGGTTCTCAGACATTTGTGAGAATGCCAGGCGCATTCCTGGCATCATCCTGAGCTGGGCAGAAAGCCAGCATTCTGAGTGTTTAATTTGATTTGTTGCACTGTGAAGGGATGCTCCAGTCACAGGCCTTGAGGGTTCACCCAGCAGGCAGTCGGTGTGAAACAGTGCAAGGGGCAGCCTGTGGTAACAGTGTCGCCACAGCTAATTCAATGTGTCCTGTTCCAGGGCCGGCCTCTGTGTCTCTGAGTCAGTATAATCGTCCAAATACTGTTCTGTCAGTAGACACAGACAGTAAACCAAACACAGTGACCAGGGGAAAGCAAGGGAAGAGAACATCGACTGACTGGGCTGGGGCTGCCAATCAGAACCCTGGGGAAGGGCGGCAGTGCCAGAACAGTGGATGACAGGACGGATCCTTCTCTGGACCCCCGTTTCCAAAGGATAAGTCGCCAGCAGGTTAACTCCATGAGGGAAGGGACCACACGTCGCTTATCTCTGCAGCACAGTGTCCTGTGGGTCCGCTCCGTGAGGGAAGGAAGCACGCATTGCTTATCTCTTCAGTGCAGTGTCCTGTGTGTGGGGGACAGTCACAGCGGGCTCTGTCAGCGCTGCTCAAAGTGAACCGAACTCTCAGATAATTTTCACTCACCTACTGGAGTGAAGACCATCCCTTGGAACACAATTGCAAATCAGATACTTAACTCCCCTGTGTTAAGCCTTACCCATCACCAATGCCATCAAGTTCACCCTTGAGTATCATGTGCAAAGCCTTATGTCCTGTCCCTAACAACCCGAGAGCCTCTCTGCTCCCACCTGCCACCACTCCCTGCCTCGCTCACCGTGCTCTGGGAATGCTGAGCTGCCCACAAATAGGACGCTGGTCTGCCTCATCTGGCTTTGCCCATGGCGATCCCTTTGCCTATAGCGATCCCTTTGCCTATAGCATCTTGTCCCCTTCATCATCAGACCAACTCCCCCTTTTCTCCCTGGACTTCCGTTCCCTGGGAAGCCATTTCTGAACCTCCAGGTTGTTTTGAGTGATATTACGTCAGTGCTTCCCTCCATCTCAGGGCTTGTCACCTGGTATTACAATCATCGGGGTAAGGGCGTGTGACCACCCCGTTCCTCGCTACACTGGAGGCTCCACAGGGAAGCTCTCTCCAGCCACATCTCATCCACCTGGGTGTGCACACCTACCGTCAGCCCAGAGCCTGGCCCGTAGTCAGGGCTCATGCACACTTGTGGAATTGAATTAAACTGATCTGGTAACGGGGAGAATAGTTCTTTTTTGAAGAGAAAGCTTGTTAGTGGTATATGGAAAAATGGGTCAGTGTTCAAATAAAGGCCCCTATGTCCTTGTATTCACTTGTATTTGCCTTTGAGGTGGGGCTGGGTAGACGGCGGGTCCCAGTGCAAGCCAGCTGGTGGGAAGACACAGGAGTAAAAGAGACGGGGGAATTCATACTTACCGAACACTTACTTTGAACCATGCTCTGTGTTAGGTCACCTGCCTTATCGGTATTATCTCTGTAATAAAACGGAGAGCTAGGTCCCCGTCTGGATTCCGACACTGACTAACCATGAAACTTTGGGGAAGGCCCTGCATTGTCTGGGCATCACATTTCTCACCTGCGGGTGAATGAAATGAACAGTTGGGATGAGCTGAGCCCAAGAGCCGCCAGTGGTTCTAACCTGCTGTGCACAGGAGCTTTTCTCCTGCACAGTAAATAGTCTCCCTCCCGCGAGGGCTCCCTCTTCCCTCACATCTGAAATGTGTATTCTTCTCATGCTCTCTGAAGTATAGAGTGAATACGCTATTAGGCAGCTCTGTGGTTTTTAAAATAGGGTAAGAAGGAAGTTGTGAATAACAAAGATAGAGAGATCCACACAGGATTGTGAGAGGGTCTCTGCTATCTTTTCTCCCCACTCTGAACAGGCTACATGTTTTCATGGTTCAAAATTTGAAAAGTACAAAAACGAGAGTCTCTCTCCCCCACTGCAGTCCGCAGACAATCATTTTCATTTTCTGAGGCAATTCATTCTGGAATTGTTATGTATGTCTTTTGATCATTCTGGCAAATGTATGTATGCTCATATGTTTGAAATTGACTAGTTTTTCCCCTTTTATTTAATACAGTTGAGCTTATACCGTATATCCTATGATGCACCTTGCTTTTTAAGGGATTGCTTTTATTGGGGCACAATTTACATACATAAAAATTCAGCAATTTTAAGTGTCCAGTTCAGTGAGTTTTGAACAAATATATACAGTCACGTAACAACCACCACAATCATAATGTAGAATATTTCCGTCTAAAAATTCCCTCTTGGCCTGTCTCTGTGAGACCACTTCCAGCCACCCCCGACTCCCAGAAACCGTGGGTCTTCTTTCTCTCATGCCAGTTTTGCCTTTTTAAAAGTATCATGTAAAGGGAATTAAACTCTGTATAGTCTTTTGTGTGTGATTTCTTTCACTTTAGCATAATGCTTTTTAATCCACCCATGTTGGTACCTATACCAGCAGTGAGGTTGATTTTTTAATCACTGGGTAGTATTTCCTTGTGTAATTGTTACACAATTTGTTCATGCATTCAGCAGTTGATAGACACTTGGGTTCTTTCCCAGTTCGAGACATTATTAATAAAGCAGCTATAAACATTGACATATAAACTTCTGTGTTGATTCTGTTTTTATTTATCCTGGGCAAACACTTAGGAGTAGAATTATTGGGTTATATGAATGCTAACCTTATTAAAACAAATCTTTTTCAAATTATTTTCAGAATTTGTATGAGACTTCTAGCTGCTTCCTTTCCAGCACTTGGTATTCTCAATCTTTCAAGTTTTAGGCATACTCGTAAATGTACAATGGTATTTCATTGCAGCTTTAATTTACATTTTTCTAATGACTAATAATGTTAAACATCTTTCATGTACTTCTCATCATTAAGTCTTCTTTGATGGAACATTTGTTTAAATATTTTGCTCATTATTATTGTTTTAGCATTCAGTCTCACTGAATTTTAAGAGTTCTTATATATTCAAGATAATATGTTTTATCAGATGATTGTTTAACAAATAGTTTATAAGTCTATGGCTTCATATTTAATTTCATAGTATCTTTTGAAGACATAAGTTTTTTATTTTGATGAAGTACATTTATCTTTTCCCCCCATGGTTTGTGTTTTTTTGTGTTCTAAGGAATGTTTATTCAACCCAAGGTCGCCAAGTTTTTCTCGTATATTTTCTTCTAGCTTTAGGTTTTATATTTATCTCTATGATCCATTTTAAATTAATTTTTCATAGGTTCTCTCTCTCTCTCTCTCTCCTCCTTCCCAAACTCCACTCCAAACTCTTTGCTCTTCAACCTGTATTTGGGTTCTGTTCTATCTGTCCCCAGTGTCTGAGAACCGTCATTTCATACAGTTTGTCTACTTTACTAGTGGTTCAAGGTGATGTTCTAGTTGTTAGGGGTAAATCTTGTTCCTTTTACTCCATCCTGGCCAGTAATGGAGGTTGTCCCAATGGACTTAAGATTCCCCTTTCTCTTGAGCTGCTTCCCCTTTCTTCCCAAATATTGGTCTCTTGAATTCAAGTTTGAATTGCAGTTTGGAATATAGTCATGAAGTTCAATTGGACTAATATCTAAAGGTAATGACATTAAAGTAATTTTTTTAAAGATTTTATTTATTTATTTTTAGAGAGAGGAGAAGGGAGGGAGACAGAGAGGGAGAGAAACAGCAATGTATGGTTGCCTCTCACATGGCCCTCACAGGGACCTGGCCTGCAACCCAGACATGTGCCCTGACTGGGAATTGAACCGGGACCCTTTGGTTTCCAGCCCGCGCTCAATCCACTGAGCTACACCAGCCAGGGCTACATTAAAGTAATTTTGTAGGAGACAGCTATAGCAAATATTTAGCTTTTAGGCAAAGGTTGCTTGCTAACCTTCCTTATTTCTATTCCTTTTTAAGAGTATGTTGTCTTTTTCAAAGACTTTATTAGTCCCTTAAGTTCTCAGCAACGAGGAGACAGGAAAATAGATGTCCTAGCTAATCATTCACCAACACAAGTCAAAATACAATGCCAACTTCTCTTCTTTTAAGGTCTTACCATTCAAGCCTCTGGTGAGTCTCTGAGTTTCCCTAGGAAAACCTTGGGGAAAGTAGACTTTACTACTACCAAAAAAGAATCCCATTGTCAAGCCACTTTCTAATGCTGTTGTTATGTGTTGTTCAGTTGGTGACAACTCCTGATGACACCGTGAATGAGGGATGTTCATAATGTCCAGGCTTTAGCAGCCCCGCTTGGCTCTGGTAGACTCAGGCCTATGGCTTCTTTTATGAAGCCAATCTATCTCATGTCTGGTTTTCCTCTTTCCCTGCTGCCTTTTCTTTATTTTGAATAATATTGTATTTTCCAAAGAAGTGCCTTCTCATGATGTGGGTCAAGGAGGACAGTTTCAGCTTTGTCACTTTTATCCCCAGTGATGTTTCAGGCTTAAACTGCTATAGAACCTAGTTGTTTCTTTATCTGAGCGCTCAGGGTGTCCTAGAGCTCTCCTCCCACACCGTATTCCAAAAGGGTAAATTGCTCTTTGTCAGCCTTCTTCACTGTCCAGCTTGCACCCCCATACATAGTAATCGGGTGTACGAGGGTGTGGGTACTCTTACCCTTGCTCTGTAATGACAGACTTTGCTCTCAGTGATCTTTCCATTGCTGTCCTTCTGAGTCTCGGACTTCTCTTGATTGCTTGGCTGCAGCTTCCATTTGAATGGATACCTTCCAGTACCTTCTTTTTTTTTTTTTTTTAAATATTTTCTTTATTTTTTAGAGAGAGGGTAAGGGAAGGAGAAACAGAGGAAGAGAAACATCAATGTGTGGTTGCCTCTCACGTGGCCCTCACTGGGCACCTGGCCTGCAACCCAGGCATGTGCCCTGACTGGGAATCGAACTGGGACCCTTTGGTTCCCAGCCCGCGCTCAATCCACTGAGCTACACCAGCCAGGCCCTTCCAGTACCTTCTGATACTGGCCAAAATTGTCCAGAATACATGTGTGCATGAATTGTATTATGTACATAGGAAAAGGCTCGGGCCGGCAGCTCTGCTCCCAGATAACACTCCTTTCAAAATATGAGATGACTTTCCGTGTGAATGGAGCATAAATTTTTCCCTGAAACCAAGTGTTTTGTGTGATCTTGAAAAGACAAAGATTAGGAACATGGGCTTTAAGCCATGTCCCATTTTTATGCTTTATAGGCAGAGCCTCCTTCATCCCTTCACGAGCCTGTGGGCCAGTAGGAGTGCCAGACCGTCAGGGGCCGTCGCGGCCGTCAGCCTTGCATTATTGCCAGGGCTTGGTGCACGACCGTAACATGGCAACAGCCGAAATAAATAAGAGAATTCATTGTTTAGGAAACCACTAATGTTCTGAGGTTTCAGCGATAACAACCGCACGGTAAATATGTGAGGTGGTAATGAATAACTGACATGAGTGTCTTTTGTTAACTGGATTACAACTGCATGTTGGTTTTTCCATCTATAATATTTTGTCCAGTTCTTTGGTGGCAAGAAAAGAAAGAATTTAGTGATAGTCATGTTCTATTTATAACAGCAACCTTCCACAAACTGGCTTGATTCTTCTAGAACGGCACTATTCAAAATGATAGCCATTAGCTACAAGTGGTTACTTAAATATAAATTAATTTAAATAAAAATATTGAAAATTCAATTTCTTAGTCACACTAGCCACATTTCAAGTGTTCAATGGCCACATGTGGCTAATGGCTACCATATTGAAAAGTGTTGATATGGAATATTTCTATCACCAAAGAAAGTTCTATGAGATGGTGTTATTGTAGGGTGACTTGGGTTCAGATCTGGCATGAAAGACCTTTCTGGGCCTTTATTCCCTTGTCTAAAAATAAGAGGTTGGTTGATTGAGTTTAGTGACACAGAAGAGTGTTCATGCCCACCAAATAAAGGAACTACCAGTGACAATTATTTGCATTTATAAACATCTGTGCTCTTAGTTTATATGAACCAAATGGTTTAAAATGGTAACTGTTTAGGCAATGGTCTACTATGAATAATGTCTTTGAAAATCTCAATACTGCTATCACTCTCCATTGGCCAAGGCCAGGCCAACTGAGAGTCTCACAGAGGCCTGTTGCCCATCAAAGCTGCAGTTAACTCTGAGGGCTGAAGGCGCTGCCCCTCCAGCCATTAGGGCCAAATGTACCAGTAAGCCTGGTGCTCAGGCCCAGAGATCAGGGTCCTTCTCCTCAGTCAAAACAACTTGCCAGGTTGAAACAGGGAGGGTTATCTGGCGTGGGGGAAGGAGGTTGTTTACCGAGGAAACATAAGGGTAAAGGTTGAACAATTGTCTTGTGAGTGTGGTGCATTCTTATCCCATAATAAAAATTTTATAGGTACAAGAATGAACTCAGGTCAATTGCCTGTTCCTTCCTGTGTATCTCTTAATCCATTTCAAGTCAGCGGGTTGATGAGTCTTTACTGAGCCTGCACTCTGCACTTCATGTGCCCATGCTGCGAGAGACAGAAACACAGTCTATGATGGGGGCCCTTCCCGTGAGGCTCTGGCTGGCTGGCTCAGGAGTAAGGACGGACACTATGAAACTTAGAAATGGATACAAGAGTTGTGGTTGAATCAAGTTCTAGAAGGTATGACGCACAGTACTACCGAATAAGCACTGACATTCAGAGATGGAAGAGGACTGGACTTACCAGGAGAGGCTTCATGGAAGAGACAGCCCTTAAACTCTGAAGGAAATGTAGGCACCAGGTTGGCAGATAGAATCAAGGAGGGGATTCCAGGCCTCAGAAATTACATTGCCTTTCTCAGTCCTCTGTCACTTTGGGAGGCAGTTTTAACATAGTTTAAAACTGAAACCCTGGAACTAGCCTGTGTGCTTCAAATCCTGGTCCTGTCTTGGTCAATTCACTAACTTTTCACTGTACCATTATGAGGATAGAATGAGTTCATATATGTAAAAGTCTTAGGTACAAAGTACGTGCCACTCCAATCTCTCCCTCTGAGGGACATCTGTTTTTACTTATAGTATGTAGACTGAAGAGCTCTTCTTTTAATAGAAGTCTCAACAACTTGTATTTCTGTGATCTTTCCATGATTTACCCAATTTGGTTTGCCTGATTTTTAATTTTTGTGATTGGTAAATGTACCCTATTTAAGTCAAGCCAACCTGCAGCATTATGTCTGGTGAAGGCCTCGGTTTTCTTATCAAAATACTCACGTCATCGGAGCCCTGGGCAGGATCCACTTAATCATCCAATTTAAGGGTGGGTGTTACTGTGCTTCCCAGGGCCACGCCTGAATGATATAAGGGAGACTGGTTGGTTTAGAAGACCTTTCTGCTGTGTCAGGCTTCTTGCAAACTCTTGGAGGGCAGCGCCTGGGCCTTGATGCCCAGCCAGCATTTGAACAGCGCACGGCACCTCCTCATCGGTCCATGACTCGGACTGACTTCCCTTTGTAAAATGGTCTAGTGATGCTTTCCTCCTACTGACCTCCACGGGGTAACACAATTCAATTCCACTCAATTCAGCTGACATTCGGTGAGTGTTCCCTCTGTGCTGGCTTAGTGCCAGATGTCTGGGGTTCAGCAGTGAACAAGAGAGGCACAGTCTCTTCTGTCACGGAGCTAATGTGACCACTCTACCACTTCTTTGGGTCTTCTAAGAGAAAGATACTCTAGGGAATGTAGAGGAACATTGTGAAGCATTGCATTATCCTTACAATCTCAGGACACAGCGCCTCCGGCAAGAAACATTGGATTCCACATGAATTACAGTTGGCCAGAGAGCTCTCATTCCCAGATGAGAGTGGGCAGTGCCCTTGATGGTGCTGGACAGGGTGTTGAGTTGAGAGAGATGTATCATGAGGTGACTGGCTTGCTGGAGGTCTCAGTCAATGGTTTCACAGCTTGAGATAAGGGAGGAAGAGAACTTTCAAGCCTCACCTGTAGGGGGCACTCCTGTTCATCCCTTATTGAGAACTCATCAAAGCATTGATAAGATTTCCTAAATATTTTAACTCCCCTGCGTGAGTTAGAAGAGGTTTGGCTCTTTGTTATAGGAACCTTGACAACAGTTTGAGAAGCAGGGTTTTATTTTCCATGTGATGAAAGTTCTGGTGGGTAGCTGTCGGGGGTGAGGTCAGCTGGGGGTGAGGATGAGGCCAGAAGCAAACCCTCCTTACTTCTCACTCTCACAAGCGGGTCACACTTTTGAACAGGGGCTGGTCTACCTTCCCCAAGGTAGAGGCTTCCCCCTGATACCTGGGGACGGCAGATACTTCAAAATGAAACAAAAAAGAGTGGTCAGAGCAGGCTCAGATCCAAGCGCTGCCCCTTTCTAGCTTGATGACCTTGGGTGCGTTACTTTGCCACCGTGTGCCTCAGCTTCACCATTGCTAAGAATGGTGGTAAAATACACATGACAGAGACCATTTTAAAGTTAAGTTAATATCATTTGGCGGCATTAAATACCTTCACATTGCTGTGCTACCTCACCACGACGTAACCATGGAATGCTCATCATCTTGCAGAGCTGAAGCTCCTTGCCTGTTAAAACACTCAGTCTTCACTCCCCTCAACTCAGCCACTGGCAAGCACCGCCCCACTTTCTGTCTCTGTGAATTTGACTCTTGGAGCCACCACACACAAGAAGAATCACACAGTAAGTTCCACCATTTTTAAATAAGGACATCAATATCTTTTTTGTTAAGGTGATTGTGAGGATTCCAACTAAACGTAGAAAGCGTTTCACCCACGCCTGTCACAGTGGAAGCTCTCGGGCAGGGATGGCTAACACGTGACATGTTAAAGACGCAGTGCTAGGCAGTTATGAGAGACACGCAAAGAGGAACAAGATATAACCCTACCTTCAAGGGCCTTCAGCTCAGTAGGAAAGATTTCATTTACAAGTAATAATAATTGAGTTAAAGAGTGAAAATTTTCAAAAGGAAAGTATGGCCAACATCCTTTGGGAATTTAGAAGAGGCAGATGTTACTAGTTAAAAGGATTGGTGAAAATGTCACAGAAAAGGAAGCCTTTCTTCGAAGGATCTGGTGCAGTGGAAGTGGCCCCAGGGGTGCTTTGTGAAGAGGGACTGCATGTGCAAGGACATGGTATCAGTCAGCTCAGGCCGCATAACAAAATACCACAGACAGGAAGGCTTAACACAGTCGTTTATGTCCTCACAGTGTGGAGACTAGAAATCTTAGGTACCACTACAGTAGGTCTGGGGACAGCTTTTTTCTTGGCTTGTGAATGGTGGCCCTCTTGCTGTGTCTTCACAGGGAGGAGAGAGAGTGAGCTCTCCGGTGTCACTTCTCATAAGAACACTTGGGATCAGGGCTCCACCCCTATGACCTCATTTAACCCTAATTACTTCCTTAGAGGCCCCATCTCTAAGTTAAGCCACACTGGCACTTAGGGCTTTGATGTGTGAATGTTGGGATGATACAAACATTCAGCCCCTAAAAGGCATGGGGGGGGCAGAGGTGGGGGGCTGGAGGGAAACCTTTATAGGAAACATTTGCTAATATAATTTGATGGAGCATAAATGGGCTGAAGGTGGGGAAACAGGATTACACCTGAGGACGGACCTGGACTGCAAAAGGCCTCCAGTAACAGCTGTGACTTTTTCAGAATGTACTGTGTCTGCAGCAGGGAGTGTCTGGGGTTTCAAACTGGGAAGTCGCAAGGTTAGAACTGTGCTTCGGGAGAACGATTTTGGCAGTGGTGGGCTTTACAGCCACTATCTTGGAGCAGAGAAGTGGAAGTATTGGCAGATGAAATACCTAGCTCCGAATCCCTAACCAGGCCTTTCAAGTGGCTTTCCTGAGTGCCAGTAAGTTGTTGCTTGACTGCTAAGGGCAGAACGTGGGGTCTGGGCTGCCCTGTGAAAAATCAGTATGAGGGGCATTATCCCCGATCCACCTCCAACCAAGACTTTCCAAGTACTAATCAATCCCGAAGCACAGCTGTCCTCTTTGTGTCAGCAAAAGACTTTCACCGGGACTACTGAGTCACTGAGCTCATGCTGACTGCTGCACGCCCGGCACACGCACTACCTGGAATTTCATGAAGGAGGTAAAGGTATCTGGTTGTCAGCGGTTGTAAATCTTCAAATCTCAGTTTGAGAGCTCTTCAGGGTGCGATTACGGGATGGCAAGCCTCGCCCCGCCCCAGGGCAAAGTTCTCCTGGCCCCGGGGTAAAGTTCTGGCCTCTCCAGGCGATAAGTCCCAGAGGCCAGTGCAGACAACAACTAAAAATAGCACCATATAAAACCCCAGCTCCAGACCCTGGGCAGAGTTCACCGTGGCCGTGATAAAGTGGCCCTGGCGTTTCCAAACTCATCACCTGAGCCAAGCATTCCCAGAAATCACGAACCCGACTCCACAGGTAGAGTGGATTCCCTGGGTGGGTGTGAAGGCCCCACTCCCTGTCCACAGACTAGAGAAGCGAGGTCCTGCTCTACTCGGCGCTGTCACTCTCCCGTCTCCTCACCTCCATCCTTGTATTCCTTCAGCAGACACTGACTGAACGTGGCTGGATTCCTCCCTTGGCCTGTTTGGGGTCTGGCCCTTGAAAGGTTGCGCTGAGAATGTGCTTGTGTGGGGCTGGCCCTGGCCTCTGTTCTCTGTAACGCGTGTGGGTTGGATGATGTTCCTCCTGGGGTTGGCCCCTGCTACTTGCTATTTCGCTCCTATTATCTCTTTCTCTTTTTTCCTTTGTATACTGAAAGATTTTTTTTTTTTTGTTTTCCAACTCTTCCATGATTTTTTTTTTAATTTTTTACAGTTATATTCTAGCTCCTAATAAGTCTCACCTTATTCTTTGTTTCTTTCTTAAAGGGGAAAAAAGTGGGGAGGAATGGTCCCTGCTGAGGGCAGAGAGACGGAGGAGGCCAAATCAGCCATCCACACTTCAGGGGGACAGGGAGGGAGTGGATCTCCAAATGCGGGCAGGAGGAAGGATCCACCCTGGCACTGCCGCGCCCCCAGCCCATCAGATGCTTCCTGTGGAGCCTGGAGGGAAACGCCCCCTCTAGCCTAGGGTGGGAGTCAGGGGCCGCCAGGCACGGTTGTTCTAAGATGGGCTTTCAGGGTGCCCTTCCGCCGGAACCCCATGTGGTGCCTCCTCCCTGCTGAGGGACTGACCAGCTTCGAGCCCCCAGCTTCCCTGGGGTCCTAGCAGGGAATGTGGCCCCCACTCCTTTGCAGCCCCCGTGGGATTTATTCTGGGCTATAGTTTTCTGTCACCTATCATCAGTCACGTGCTCCTAAACGCCTTCTCTTTTCCAGAAGTTTGTTTAAATATCTTGTCGATTGGTAACCTTGTCCCATTTTTAAAAATTTCTGGTGAGATTTTTCCTTCTCATACTTCAAGACTTATTTCAGAAGGATCTCGGGAGGGTCTGTGGGTAGAACCCTGCACAAAGGATCCTAAGTGGACTTGGGGAACTGCCGCCAAACGTGAAAGTGTTTAAACAAGACTCCTTATCGAGGACTTCCCAGCACTCTTCCTTTGCAAATACCTGCTGCAAATACCAAGGGAGGGTGTGGATGGAGCATTTCCCAGTTACGTGACTGCAAGATTTTCTCTCTCTCTCTCTCTTTTTTTTCCAGAGAAATCTCACATCATGTTAATGTTGCATTAAATACACTGTAGAAAATACTGGATTAATTTATTGGTGTCATGCTAGCCCTGAGACTAAAATGACAATGTTTGCTGAATGCGTACACAAAAAGAGGCTGAGTGGATGAGTCCTTAATATCACCTCCATCTCGCCCAAGTAGCAGATTCACTTGGTGGCCACGAGCTCAGAGAGTGAGAACAGGGGACAGAACACCCAGGCTGAATTCAGACGAGCTTAACCACTGGGTGCCGTTAGCCCCACGTCCCACAACTTCTGTATCTGGGATATGGCAACACTACCTGTTCTTCTTACTTTGTAAGGCAGTTGTGAGTATCAAGAGATAGAATATATATGACAGTATTTTATAAAATGTAAAACGCTAAACAAATACAGTCCTGCCTCGGTACTCATGGGCTTCAAAATTTGTCAAACCCTGTACTCATCGCATTTTGATGAGAAAAAAATGTTTCAGTGCTCGGCACTTGCTTGGGACTCATCACACTTGCTAGAACTTCTATGAGTCACCTCAGTGTTGCCCCGCAAAAGAAAATGCTTCATCGTTCGGTACCAGTCAGTTTCGGCACTCATCACGAGTTCTGGAATGAATGACCACTTGTACAAGGAAATAGTGTTGTTGTGAAATTCAATTACGATGTTACAGGAGTTAGACCATGGAGGGAAAGATATTAGAGCATTGTCTAAATGCATCCTATGGCTGGTTACCTCGTCATCTATGTTTAGAGCTGGCTTGAGCCACAGGTCACAGGGAGGGATACTTAGAAAAAAAAAAAAGGAGAGAAGTCCCAGTCATTCATAGCACTTGCTCCTAGAGCTAAATCAGGACTTTATCCTCACTTGGCAAGTGAAGACCTTGAGGAAGAAAAACAGACTCAGAGATCTCTCAGTCTGGAGAGGATCATGGATGGCATCTGACCCAACTCGCTTGCTTTAAAAGTGTAGAAACTGTGGCCCAGAGGGGGTCAGTCATGGGCCCCAATCACAATGAGGCAAGGGTAGAAGCAGAGCCAGCAAGCAGACCTCCAAATTCAAAACAACATTTACTGAGCCCCTAGCACAGGTGGGCCACTCCCCTAGGGCCAGGAGGCATGCAAGTGGGGGCGTGGTTCTTCCTTGAAAGAGCTCACAGGTGCCCAGAGGAGAGAGTGACAGCAAACTCGAGAAGAGAGTATCATTGATGATACCACATGTGATAATGGGAGACTGAGCTGTTTGGGCAAGTGTTCTAGGAGTTCAGAAAAGGCGCCGTTATTGATGGCCAAGATAGAACAATTTTCGTAGTTACTATTTTCCATTTGCAGAAATTCTATCCCTTCACCTCAAAGATTTACTAATGGGAGATTGTATATTTTATATATTTACATACACACTTACAGTTACAAACTTCTATTTTATATACATATAAACTTTTTATTTACTTTTATGTATATTTATATGTATATCAAACAATCTCCCCCTATAATAACTGTGACTTGGGGAGGCTGTACCACTTTTCTTAATTCTTCATTTTGGTTATCTTTACTGTACTTTGAGATGATCACAGATACAAATTTAAAAAATCTTTTGTGATTGTCAATGGCAGTTTCTTGACTTTAAAAACTCCAAGAGAAAAGGGGACCTACTAGTGGAGTGCCTCAGAGCCCACATTCCTTTTGCGGCAAAAAGTTGGAGAGAAAACACTCATTTCCTTGGCAACAATGTTAGTTTAGTGTTGAAGTACTATCCCTGTGTTTGGCGGGCTGATGCACTTATTAGTATTTTAATTATTAAAGTTTGTAGAGCAGCAAATTGGTTTGGCATCTCTTAGTAACTCTGTCCTAAGATGGGATGACTCAGTCTCAGCAATTAGCGGGCACCGTCCCCCATCAGGAGGAGTAAGGACAGGAGGTGTCGAGCGTCATCTCAGGATGCCAAGCTTATTTTGTGTTTGGACAAATGGCGCATTGTCTTGGTTTCCATTTCTTTAAAGATCTTTTCAAAAAGCCTCTCCTTTTTTTAAACTTATGTTGGAAAATTTATTTTAACTGAGGAACAAGAACCAGAGCACAGGGCGCCCACGGGGTGCAGACTGGGCATACCGCCCTCCACTGCTCTGTCCCCAGTGCAAGGGCAGTTATTTTCAGTTAACTAGATTAGCTTAGGTGGCTCTGCATAGGGGCGTGTTCCCAGGGACCCAGAGGAACAGAGAAAGGGACTAATGGGTGACCAAATAAACAGCCTGCGGACATCTGTGTGGTTCAGAAATGGTTTGCTTTTGAGGGTATGTATGGGCAACAGCCATGGTATGATCTCTGAAGACTGATGATTATTTCTGAAAGTTTATCCCACAAAATGGGTCCCTTGACATATGCCACAAAAACTTTCCTTCAAGAAATGGAAAAAGAAAAGAGAGAGAGAGAGAGAGAGAGAAAGAGAGAGAGAAAGGGAGAAAGGAAGAAGAAAGGTAGAGAAGAAAGGAAAAAAGGAAGACAGAGAGGAAGAAAGTTTAAGTCCTTGTAGAAGCACGGATAAGACTCAGCCACAGGAATACTTCTGAGCATTTCTAACCTTTGTTTCTTTATCACACTTTCCAGTGGCTATCACCACTCCCTGGGAGATGCCACGCTTGGGCAGAGGTTCAAAACATCATTATGTAAACATCATTATTTTCACCATTATTATGAAAACCACTTATCTTCCCAGGAGGGGAAAAGGAGGCACAGATGACAGTGGATGTGACCTTCTAGGGCTGCTCTGGGAAGACTTTCTGTGGAGCAGTCCCTCACGGCTCTTCTCAGACTTCATTTGCAAAGCAAAACAGCGTGAGTGTAATCAGCCCCTTGTCTGGAGCACCTCTACCCGGCCCTACAAGTTGCAGGGCTTTAGGAAAGTGCTTTCCAACAGTGAGCTCCTTTGTTTTCCTCTCTTGCCTCCGCCCACTCTGGTTTTTAAATTCTCAAATTTGAATTCTCAAATTAAATAGTGTATGACCTTTAGTATTACTTTCCAACCAAGAAGAGCCCGTTTTCCCCGCTGTTACCATGGTCCAGCCCGTGAATCCTGAGCGCTGTTACCAAGCACGGAGTTAATGCTCTCTTCTGGTTCTTCCCCTGGAGACAGGTGGCAGCTGACCCAGTTGTCAACTTCTCATTGGTTAACCTTTTCTGAACTGTCTCCATCTCTCCTGAACTCCTCTGCCAGACAAGGTATATATGTCTATGACCTTGACCTGAATTTGGGTTCCTAGAGCTGGACTGGAGGAACAGAGCCGGGGATGAGAAGGGGAAGGGGGTGCCAACTGGGTGAACGAAACAAGCATCAGCGAAGGGGAGATTTGGAATAAGGAGGCAAAGAGTCTGGGAAGAGAGATGTTAGCTGGATAGGAGGCCAAGGAGCAGGCAGAGAGAGCATTTGAAATTGGGAGGATGGAGAAAAGGCAGAGCCTGACATATGCCCTTGCCATGGGTGAGGCTGGGAAAAGGGGCACATCCAGGGTTCATGGGGCCGGACACTTGTGCAAGTTGCTGTCCTTGACAAATGGATAAAAGATGATGAATATAAAATTAGACACAGAAGCGAGGCAGAGAAGATAACATGCGAAGCTATCAGAGAAGCAAGGAGCCTGAGAGATGACCCTCATTGCACCATGGGGAGAAGTAAAGCCTCTGCAGGCAAAGTTCCGTGTCAGAGGTAAGGGAACTGGTACACAGAGGAGAGCGAAGCGAGACTCCTCTGGAAATCAAGTCCACGCCTTCTCTCCTTTACCTTCAATGCAAACGGGTATTTTCTCAAAGACCTTGCAGGAAACGAAGAAATAATTCTGGCATCCTCTCCTCAGCCCCTGTCCCCCACGACACTCTCAACTGCCTACCCCAAAGTGACTACACTTGCCCGTGCACAGTTAAGGCGATTGTTGAGACTTGTGTTGAAAGGCAGTAACACCAAGTATTTATATCCACCTGTTCACTTATCCAGGGCTCCCAATGACGAGGGCATGGTAGAAATTTTATGGATACTATTTAAGAGGAGAAAAGAATAAAATGTGAAAGATAATGTACCTTGATAAATACCAACTAATAATACAGTATAATTTCAATTTTGTAAGGTATAAAAAGAAAACCTTTTGTAGAACACAGACAGGGAGGTGATATACCAAATTGTTAACAGGTTATCTTTGTATAATTGTCTTACAAGTGCTTGTCATTTTTTCTTTTTTGTATCTCTCTATATATTTAGACTATTAACAATTCATGGATTACTTACTAAATTTAAAAAGGATAGTTGTGTTAAAAAAGAAAATAAATTACCTTGCATTTCACTAATAATGAAATACATTTTTTTTTCTGGCTTAGTGCTTTTGATTCAGGTGTTTTGATAAACAGGTAACCATAGACCCAATTGCATTATGTAAATTTCCACAAAAGACCCCAAAATGGACAGGCCAACTCTCTTGGTGCCTGGAAGGCCAATGATTTCTTGGTGGCCAGTGTTGTGGCGAATGCGCCCCCCAGAGACCTGACTCTGAATGTTTCATGAAGTCACACTTACTCTGAGTCAGGCTAGGGTGAGTCATGCTTCCCACATCTGGGAGCGGAAGGAAGGGAAGGAAGCAAGAAAAATAATAATAACCTGGCTGTTATTGTATTAAAGTGAACTTCAGTGTGTCCGGCCAGGTGGTAAAATTGTAGCAGCTAACGTTTCTGACAATGTAAATGCTGTATGTCACATTCATTGCAATTCCATTTTGTTTTTGGATTTTTCAAAAATTGTTGTCCAATTTGTTTATTTTCTGACCTCTTGGAACAGCCTATTAAAAAGAGGCAGCTAATTCCTCTGGCAAACTTTCTGGAAACTTGACACAGAGTCTTGGGAGTGGCATTAAAAATGCAAAAGGGCATTTTACTCTCCGAGGAGAGCGGGGGCGGAGAGGGGCTGCTGCCTACTCGCTGCTCCAGGTCAGCAAAGCGAGGATTATTTATTTATGGAAAGCGTGCTAGGTGCCAGCACGGCTCTGGGGCAGCTCAGGGCCCGAGAATGAAGTCTTCAAACGCAGCAGATGAATCTGCCACAGTCTTGATGATTAATAAGAGCGTTCACAATTTGGTTTTCATTGTCAGATGACTTTTTAAGGTCCATTTTGATTTAAAGCTGGTCTGACGCTTTCCGTGGCTTCAGTAGGATAAAATTTAAATCGTAAATTTTATTCATTGTGTTGTAATCCTAGGAATCTCTAGGTACACCTTTTCACACCATTAGCAACTCCTTGGCCCCCAAAGACAAACCACGTGAGAGAACTAGTGACTGTTTAATGAGAGAATCAAGTTCCTCAACATATTTGCATTCAGGTTCACCCAGAGAAATCTATATTTTAGCTTTGACAAAGGGTCTGTTCCTCTCCAGATATGAAGTAAAAGACCACCAGGTCTCCATTCACGTTTGACCTGTGCCCTGAAACTTCATAGTGATATGGAGTGTAAGAGAATTCAGAACCACGACCTGAGGATTCCCCATTTATGGGTCGAGTCTAAGCAAAGTCATGTTGCAGGTAAAATCTGTCTTCTGAAAGCCAGTTTCCCTGTACCTCCTCCCTGTGTCCCGCCTTGTCCTGCCTTCTTTGCTTCCTCTCTTTGAGCATTGTTCTTGGGAGAAATCTGGTAAGCGCACTCATCCCAAGGCATCCATATGCTTTGAGGTGGTTATTTTTACCAGAACACTTGGTTTTTCTATTAGTTAAGCAGGCTTCCACTATAACAAGGAATCCCTCATAAGACTTCAGGTTCTACAAGTTTTACAAGGAAACAACCCCTGAATTTTGCATTTTGCAAGGCAAAGGCCTGAGCACCGTGCCAGGGATGGTGATTGACTGGGCTTATGCCTGCTTTTGGGTTTGAGGGACACCCAAAAGAGACACTGAACACTATTTTGCCCCCAGCATTTTGGTCAGGGATGTCTTTTCTCCCAGCCGGAACACAAACATACAGAAACAAGCAATGCATCGTCCTTAGCTTTGCCAACCCCGTGGCATCCCGCATGGAATGTTGCCCATAACAGGCTGAGCTGGCACCTGGTGAGTCTATGAATTGAAGGGCGGGATGCCAATCCCTCTAGGCATTCAGTGACAAATTGTGATGCCCTATGCAAGATGCACACAGAGAGCTTCTCTGCCTGAACTTGGTGCCACGTGTCATCATTCTTGGCGTTTCTCACACTAGAAAATGGAGACACAGCAAGGTGAGGGAACTGTCCTCAGGGAGTAAATGAGATCCAAGTGAGGGGATGGTTCTCTCTTCCGCCTCTTTATGGTTCCCATCTTCTTGCATTTTCTGAGCTGTCCTTAAGGTCTTCTCAGTGCTGCAATGACCCTCCAGCTCTGAAACAACAATCCCATCTTGATTTCTTAAAAGAACATGAAATAGCACATAGGAGTTTGTCTTACTTGATTTGGAAGTGCAAACAATAGAAACTTAATTTAACTGCTATACCTTCACCAATTCAAGTCTTTCTCTTGAATCCAGCTCTATCTCATTTTCTATACATGACAGGTATTTAATGACATGGTAGATAAGCAAATGAAGACATTGATCTGGTTTTATAGTCTAACTCCCTGCTTACCATATGTGTGGTCCTGGGCTAGCTACCTAAAACTCCTGATTCTCCCTTTCCTCATCTATACAACAGGGATAAATGAGATGTGCCTTATAAAGCTACCGTGAACAGTAAATATACCATTGTATGCGAAGGACCTAGCACAGTACCTGGCACACAGGAGGTGGGCCACCAGCAGCATCAGCATCATCAGCAGTCTCATCGTCACCATCACAGGTAGCAGCATCCAACTCTGTTGTGCTAACAAGGCGATGTCTGTAGGTATGACTCATGGACAGGCTAGGTAGAGTCACCGGAGATAAATTCTCTGTGAATTATACACTGCTAAACATATCCTTGCCTGTCGACCTTGCTCTTTGGGAACAAACACAAGTAAACAAGGAAGGATGTGCACCCAGAAGGGTGTTCAGGCTTTTCTGCTCGATGGTTACTGCCTTTGACCTGTTGCAGGGGCAGGTGGTGCAGCAGAGAAGGTCACGGTGTCTGAGGTCTGGACTCCAGCCTTGTCTCAGCTAATGAGCAGCAGAGCGGCCTTGGCCAAAGACTTCATCTCTCTGGGCTTCTGCAGCCTCACCAGGCAAATAGGAATTTTGATTCAATGCTCTCATTTTCCTCCAGCTTGGACAATCTACCTATTGCACTCTTTTTTTCTTTTCTTTCTATTTTCCAATTGAGAAGACAAGCCAGGGGGGATAACAAGCAGGAAAGCAGCGCCCTCTAGGGTTTTTCAGAGGCCTGCCTGTGTTGAGGAAGTGAGCGTTATGGGGTTCTGCATGTCCTAAGGCCTACGGTTAGTTACCTGGGGCTTCTTGCGCGGGCCTTCCATATTGTTTCTATCTTAATTGGAATTGAAGTTAATCAGTTTTTAAAAATTAAAAGTCTCCAAATGAAAAATGAAACACCAAGTACAAAACTGTAAAAAAAAACTTGCAGGTACAGAAATCCAAGTCGAGTAGGAAATTAAAAAAAACAACAACAACATTAAGTCCAACTTGGAAAGAGCTGCCATTGTTTATTCCAAAGATACATTTAGTATTTAATGAAGAAATGCAATATTGATGTTTCCCTTGAGATAGTTAAGAAAATGTTTAGAATATTTAAGCAAGGTCAACTTTAGTATTTTATCAATGCAATTATTTAGGTTTTAAAAAATAAGGGTCCTTTTGAAAGTACATCTCAATTTATACTTTTTGTTTATGATTCTCCTTCCTGACATGAGGCAAAAAATTGATAAAAGAGAACATTATTCTCTCCTGTAGAACAGAATTACAGAATGCCCCAGGTCACCTGGTCTAACCTCCCGTGGTTTATATGATGGAGCTGTAACCCGTGCTTGGTTTCTAATCCAGAAACTAATCCTTGGGACTTCCTGGAAGGATCACTGTAACACTAATGACAATGGTAGCATTCAATACAAATAATAATAAACATTAACTTACTGTGTGCCAGACGCTCTGCCGCGTTTTACATGGAGCACCTCATTGCATTCTTACAACAGCTCAGTGAGTTCATTGCTATTGTGAGTCCCATTTCGCAACTGGAGAAATGGATGCACAGGGAATTCAAGCTACCCCCAAATTCACAATTTATCAATACTTGTGGACTTTTTATACACAGCCAAAATCCTAACTCACATTCAAGTTAATAGGTATATACTTAAATCAACACACTTATTTTTTATTACCTCATTTTTTTTGGCTTTGAAATAAAAATTCTTTTTTTTTTAAAGTTCTTCTGAACCACTGTGAGGATAATATGAGGAACAGAGAGTTGGGATGGGGACTCAAAGATCGTAGGTAAATAGACTACTAGGAAAAGAACGGGAGGTCGCATAGGTCAGAAGTGGTCATTTAGGGGCCAATGATTTGCAGTGAGGTGTGGCTTAAGGTTTAATCATAACACTTTATAAAGTAAGGGTCCATTGAGCAAGTACACATGAAAAGAAAAAGCTTAATTTATATTAAAACTTTATTAAACTTTATGCACACGTATTTATATTTCCTTCTGTTCTTTGGTAAAAACACTCAAATACACACTAATGCATACTCAAATGAATAATTCTGTGTTGTTAGAACACAGCTTTTTCAAAGGTGTGTTTCCTCATGTTGTACTTTAGTTGCACGATCTTATTTTATCATCACGATGTATTACGATTTCCTTAGTCATTTCCCTATTGTTGAAACTTTGGACTGTTCCCAGTTATAAATAGCACAGCTATACCATTTCCAGACTATTATTAATTTGGAGGATTTTTTCTGATGTATATTTCCAAGAGTTTTAGTTCTGTGTTAAAGTATATAATATATTGTATCTGTTGCTACAAATGGCTAGGATGCTTTCTAGAAAGACTAAAAAATAAATTTCAAGGCAAATGGCATTGAATTTTTAGCATTTCATTTTTCTTATTTATCTACCAAGACAGGTATTTATCATTTTAACTTATTTTTACCATCACCAGTACTTCAAATACTACAACCATCCCCAGCACTTCAAGTATCACGACCACTACCATCGTCATCGTCATTGGCAACTCAACCCAAAACACCGTTGCCGTCACTAACTTCCACCACCACCACCACCACCACTTTCACAAATCCCACAACGCCAAACATTAGCACAGGATACTGCACCAACAAAACCCCACCGTTCCTTTCACCTCCACCACTGCCACCGTGGCCTGTTACCATCACCACCACTTTTACTGCCGCTCTTCCTCGCCCACCACCATTACCATCACCTTCACCACTACCACCACAACACCAGCATCACCGACACCGTTCCCTCCACTCACAACACGAACATCGTCATCATCACCAGATAGTGCCATCCCCATCATCTCCACCTTCACCAGCACCAGCACCAGCACCAGCACCAACACCACTGTCACTGTTCTCTCCCCACCACCGCCACCTACCATCAATGGAGACATTCAGTATGTGCCAAATACTGTACATTTAAATTTGTTTACTGATCATTTTGTCTTCACAATATTCCTCCAAGATGTGTCATAACCTCATGTCACTGATTAGAAAAATAATTTTGAGAGCTTAGGACCCTTGATCAAAGACATAGCTAAAAACAGCAGGGCCGGGACCTGTGCCTACACCTCTGACTCCAAAGCCCGTGCTCTGAACTGCGATGCCTGCAGCTACTTTAATTGATGTAGTGTGGTGTTCAAGGGTTTTCATTGATGTTCGTGTAGTTGCTGTTGAGACTGAGTATTTTTCCCCACGATGGTTTATTGTCAACATGTCCTTATGTGTAAACCCTCCATTTATTTCCTGTGACCTTACTTTCAATGAAAGCTGAATATTGACCTTCAATAATTAGATCGATTCTCTATTTTTTCTTTTTTTACAGATTTTATTTATAAATTTTTAGAGAGAGGGGAAGGGAGGGAGAAAGAAAGGGGGAGAAACACCAATGTGTGGTTGCCTCTTGTGTGCCGGCTCCTGGGGACCTGGCCCGCAACCCAGGCATGTGCCCTGACTGGGAATAGAACTGGCAACCCTTTGGTTCACAGGCTGGTGCTCAATCCACTGAGCCACACCAGCCCGGGTTCAATTCCCTATTTTACGTGGCAAAGCTTTTCCTTTAACATTTACAATATGTTATTTTCTCAGTGATATTTATCTTTTAAGACTTTTTGTTTTTTATATTCTAACATCTATTTTATTTTTAATTATAAATTAGGGAATCAGAAATGTTTCTCCTTTTTTAGTTGGACAGAATAAGCTTATTTTCTTCCTGTGTTCATCATTTTGTTTTGGCCAAGGTTTACTGTAGTGTATGTTGGGTTAGGCCCTGGCCGGGAACTTCCCAGGTATAGGTAATTGGAAACCAGCACCCCCCGCACCCCACCCCCCAATGACAAAGGGTAGGAAGAGACTGAAGAAAGAGGCAGACCTGTCCAGATTGGTAAGTGGCAGATTTCATACGCAGGGAAATTTACATACAGGCTTGTCTTGAGTGGCTGCAAGATGAATAGATCTCTGCACCCACTCGCCAAAAATCTCAAAGTTTGTACAGAGGCTCTAACCAGGGGTGGTGGCGGGGAGTCAGATAGCCATTCAGACGGGCTCAACATCACATTTTGTTTCAAGGCTGCGTTCTTGGAGCAGCTTCTGGGAGGAGGAAAGGCAAGTGGAACACACACTGCGAAGCACAGGGGAGGGAGCAAGGAACCTCCAACAGTTGGGGTTCCGCTCATGGGTCGAACTGGTGGTCACATCTTCTTGATGACCTTCCCCATGAGCACATGACACAAGGTGTAAATCTAATACATCTCTGCACTATGATTTGATTGTCTACATGTTCTAAATAATGATTATTTCTTAATTTGTATATTCTATTTTTTTCCTTTAGTAAGTTCTTGTAACAGTTTTAATCTGTTTCTGAAATGTCCTATTCAATTTTTTTCCCTGCTTGTTAAAAGGAACAATTATCCATATTTAAGGAACAATTGTTCCATATAAAAGGAACAATTATCCACCATTATCATATTGTTTTGGTAATTGTCACTTGTTTTAAAATTTAAAAGGTAAATTCTTTATCAATCCCTTTAGAAAAAAATCTTTTTGGTATTTTTTTCTGATTGTTCTCCTGGAGGAATCTAAAATCAGTACTCAGATTTTATCAAATGTACTATGGAGACTTTAATTGTTACCATAGGAACAGAGAGTTTTGTTTAAAACTACCCTTTGCTTAAGTATATTTGACTTTCCGTCCATGAATAAGGTTTAATTTCTCATTTATTCATTGTATTCTTTTTTCTCTTATAAGATTTATTTCTTTCAAAATAGTTTTTTCATTTGTAGCTGAATTATCTAGCATTTAATTATATTTCATCGCCAGAATTCATTAATATTATAGCATTATAAAGTTATTCATCACCTAAGTATCAAGGTACAAGTAACTTCAATGAATTTATCTTTCCCCAACTCTCAGTTTTTGCTGAAGCCACAAAATCTAGGAAGATAAATGGTTCAGATGCTATAACAATTTTCTCTGTCACTTGAAAAACATCCAAATTAGTAAAAACTATGACATCAGCTTTAAAAGCAAAATGTTTTCGAAAGACAAGGGCCCCAGGTGAGCCAATCTGGGAGAAGGAGGAGAGAAGGAGAGAGAGAGAGAAGTTCCTGACTTATGAATATTCATTAATATAAACTAACTTTGGCTGAGCCCACTAGAGCTGAGTTGTTTTTTTCTTTTTTAAACTGGGATATGAAGTTGGCTGTCGACGCTAATGAACTTCTCTCTCTCCAAGCTCCCTCCTTTTCAGTTGTCTGGGGCTCCGATGAGCTGACATTGACAGAGAGTAACCGTCAGAACTGGGTGTTAGCTGGAGAAGGGCCCTGAGAAGTCAAGCCAGCACAGCCCTTGCTTGTCCCCTTCCTACCAAAGGTGGAGCACTGCCCCTGGGTACTAACGGGGTCTGGGGACATGAGGGCCCACCTGGGTGGGCAGCCCCTCTCTGAAAGGCGAGGTCTTTAAGTCTGGAGTCTAGCCTTTGCAGTCACAGCAAGAGTAGATGAATTCAGCATCTACTCATTTATTTAACACATACTGCTGAGCCATGCAATCCACTAACTGTATTGACAAAATATCTGAGCTTCAATTTTTTTCTTTCATCTGTGAGAGTGAAATGGGGGAGGAAATGAAGGCGTTGAACCAAATGAGCCAGCTCCTAGGTGCTTTCCACTTAGGATTCAGATTTGTAGACCTGCTATCACACAATGGCTGCCCAAGGAGCTTGCCAATAAGCTCTGCCAAATAAAACACTGGTATTAGTAAGTGAGCCCCGTGAGTCCAGTAAGTCCCTCTGAGGCCAATATTGAACTCTTTCCGAAGGCCCAGGTCTCAACCTCAAACCCTAAGGCAAATTGTCACTGACTATGTCTTTTCAATATACTTTCAGTATCTTCCACCCAATAAGCAATCTGCCTTTTGATGAATCCCTGCCTGTAACTAACTACCAGTCCTTCCTGAGATTCTTCAGTTACCTGCCCCCACCCCATACTTTCAGCCATGAAGCAATTACCACGTACTTAGTACACACTCGAGACGGGCAAGAAGTGTTCAGTGAACCCAGGGAGGCCCCTGGCATTGGTGCCGTCCTTCGGATCGTCCTTGCACTTACACATGCATTCATTCCTCTGCGCTTTCCCTAACTTTGTGCTGAGCACAGTCTGTGTGTCCACACTCTTGGGCCTTTCTGCCCAAAACACAACTGAAATCATTTCTTCTTTTAAGCTAGCCAAGAACAGCATTCAGTGGAGCGACCAAAAGATTGTATTTTTAAACCAAATAGAGATGTGAATGTCTATCTGCAAAAGAACATCTAAGCATTGTCGTGAGTGAAGGGGGAAATAATTGCAAGTCATTCACCAGCCAGAATGACAGCAAAGTCTTTCTTAGAGAGGAGGGCCTTGGATATTTATGAGGAATGCCAAAGAGATAAAATATAGCACCTACACCCCCCCCAAAACACAAACAAACAAAAAAAACAATGCCTGAGGTTAAGTAGGAGTTGTTAAACTGAGGATGGGAAAAATGTTTTTGCTACTTGTTCTAAGGGCATCTTAAAATGAGTTTTTCAGCTTTAATAGAATATTCTATGGAAACTTTAGTTAATTATTTTAATTTTTTGAGTAACTGGACAGACATAAAATTTGTAGGGCAGGGGTTCCTAAGAATAAGACTTCCCCATGTTATTTTTCAAAATGAGCTTTCACACTCTTCTACTGAAAAACACATAAGTCATGTTTCCAAAACTGGAACCCTTGGGATTCCACCGATTAAATGCTTGATATTGCACAATGCCCCTGAATTCATTCAACATCCATTCATTTATTCAACAAATACTGCCTGAGAACAATTCTAGCTCTGTGTGCGCTCTGGGGAAATAAAAAGACATGTAAGGCGTCTTCCCTAATCTCAAAGTCTGGTTGGCAGATAACATTTACAGAATGAAAGGAGAACTAATAATAGAACACAAATAAATAAATTGCTCAATGATGAGGGCCAAATAAAACAATAAGTGACCCCGAGTTACAAGAGGAATAAATCACTGTAGGCTGAGGAGTCAGAGAAGTCTTCCTGGTGAGGTGGGACTTGAGCACTTGACTGCTGGGGAGACACAGGCCAGGCCATTTGATGGAGGGCGGGGGATGGGCACTAAAAGTCTACTCCAGCCGTGACACAGGCCCTGGGTTGGCCTGCACCCCAGTCAAGCAGGTGGCCAGTAGAGTGACGACTAATTGTGCAGATGACTAGTGACTTCAGCCCAAATGACCAAAGTGAGAGCCTGGGCTAGATGCAGATTGTGCACAGACTGGATGTAATTCTATACTAGTTTTGCAAATACAATTCCGAGAGATTTAACATCCAGGTGCGAGCAAACCCAAAGAATAGCAGAGATGGAGGCACTGATAGGGAAGTCGAGGCATGGAAGCCTCAGACAATTGCTAGGTAGTTATTAAACAATACATATGTTTAAACAATACATCCTGCAACAAATGGCTATATTTGTCACTTAGTCCAAGCGCCGTTTGAAGGAAAATATATTCTGCTCCGTTAGCTTTTTTTTTTCTTTTTCTAATATTAGTCAATGACTTGAAAATTTCTGTTGCCTTTTGAGGAAAAGGTCACAGCACAATATAAAATAGGGAAAAGGAAGTGGCTATTAAAAGCCAAGAAATCTGAGTTCCTGGCCTGGTTTTGCCATTGACACTCCTTGAAACTTGAGTCCTGTCGCTTAATTTTCTAAATCTGCTTTTCCCTCTACAAGATGATAGCAACATCATCCACTTTAATTATCTTGCATGGTTATTTGGATGTGAAGTATAACAAAAAATTTTAATTTTTTGAGCACCTATTTCAATCATGCACTTTTACATTCTTTATGCCATTTAATGGTGAGGACGATAGTTCACATTAAGTATTAGTAGCCCTATTCATCAATAAAAAAACTACAATTTGGAGAGGATAAGTCATTTGTCCAGGGCCACATAGCTATTGAAATTACAGTTCTTTCAAATGTTCTTGCTTCAAGAAGGTCTGAGACAGAAGGCTGCAGGTTCAGCCCCGACAGGCATGGCTCAACTGGTTGAGCATCGCCCTGCAAAGTGAAAGGTCTCTGGTTCAATTCCTGGTCGGGACACGTGCTTGGGTTTCAGCCTGGTCTCTGTTTAGAGCGTGAGCAAGAGGTACCCCACCAATGTTTCTCTCCCTCTCTCTCTCTCCTTCCCTTACCCTCTCTCTAGAAAGAAATATAATAAAATATTTTTATAAAAAGAATGAAAGTTCAGTCCCTGACGTGGAATGTCAGCCTGTATCAAGCTGACGCGGACCCACCTGGTGACACCGAGGCAGACCCCAGCCTGGATTGCGGGGATGTGTCTCCATAGCAGCACAGCAGTTTTATTCTGAGAAAAATTGTGTGAACCATCTCGGCCTGAAGCGCCTGTGCTGGGATCATTCCCCTGCTAGGGCTACCTGACGGGAGGTCTTGCCTTCCGGTCATGGGACTGAACGGGTTCTCCAACCAGCAGCCACCTCACCTTTGGCTGCACGTTAGAATCAGCCGGGGAGCTTTAAAAATAACCCCAGTGCCCAGGCCTCCCCTACACCCCAGACCAACCCCCTCCAACAGCATCAGAAACCTGCGGGATGGGAGATAGGAATAAAGATTTGATAGCCCCCGAATGTGGCCAAGTTGGAGAACCCCCGATTCTAAAGAACAGAAGGGTGTCCCCAGGGGCAATCTGAGCTTCCAGTATTTTAAGACACAGGGCCTCCTGTAACAGGTAGAAGCTACTTCTGGCATCGTCTGCAATAGCACCATTTGTTTGTTTTGTTTCTGTTATGTTAGCAAACGGTGAATAGGAGTTCTGGAGTCCTACTCTAGATCTTTATACACTGCCACCTTTAAAATAAATAACTTCTTGTATTAACGGCATTTTAATATGGCCACCTTTAATGTGGTATCTACTCCCTGTGGTATCTTTTCTTGCTTCTCAGTTTGGGGTCTTTGTGGGGCGCTCAGGGTCCAGCGACTTAAAAACCTCCTGGGCTGATACAGGCAGGGACACCAGGCAGGCATGTGTGCGGAGCAGGGCAGGAAGGCTGTGGACAGCCCCCAGCTCTCCATCTGCCGCCCTGGCTGTGGGGCCTCCGTGGGCATGAGAACCACCCGGAGCTTGGCAAAATGTAGACTTCCAGGTCCCACCCTTGGACTCAGTGTGTGTGGGAAGGGCTCAGAGAAATCTATTTTTAAGAAGCTCCCTAAGTGACTCGGTACAGACTGTCCTCGGAAACTGCTGGCCCCACACCCCTCTTGGAATGCTGGCCTTTGTGTCTGCTCCCTTCTCCTGCGATGCCCTGTGTGTGTGTGTGTGTGCACGCGCGTGTGTGTGCCTGTGTGTGCATGTGTGTGATGCTGTTTTCCTATGCTGGTGTGACTGCAGCCTGAGCGACTCACTAAGTTCCCCTCCCCTGTGGCAGGTGTGCGGACAAGGGCAGTAAGAGTGTCTCAATATGTGCTCGTTGAATGAACCAGAGGAAAGTGGGATCTGCTAGTACGAGAATGCTGGTGAGGGACCGGGGTTCTGAGTCCAGGCACGAGTCTGTGGAAGAGGGAATTGGCTTCGGGAGATGGGAGACAAGGCTCACACACAGCAGGGGGCAGCCTACGTAGTTGAGGGAACTCTGGGAGAGCTGGGCACATCTAGTTGACAGGCCTGTGCCTTTTCCCGCAGCTTAATTGGGAAAGCAACATTTGCTTCTTATAAAAAAGAAAAAAGGAAAGGAAACAAAAACTTCTAACAATGTACAAAGTAAAAACTGTAAAAAGCAAAAATTGCAAAGTTCTCCCTCCCAATTCCAGTATGTTGAAATAACCATTCCAGACCATATAGATTATATGAAATTACAATTATTTTTTTAAAAATGAAACTGCCCTGACTGGTGTGGCTCAGTGGATTGAGCGCCAGCCTGTGAACCAAAGGGTCGCCAGCTCCAGTGAGGGCACATGCCTGGGTTGCAGGCCAGGTCCCCTGTAGGAAGTGCGTGAGAGGCAACTACACATTGATGTTTCTTTCCCTCTCTTTCTCCCTCCCTTCCCCTCACTCTCTAAAAATAAATGAATAAAATCTAAAAAAAAAAAATGAAACAAATGCATGCACTGTTCCACACTTCGTTTTCTTTTTCATTTAATAATATATCCTGGACATCTTTCCATGGCACTTTATATGTTTCCTTTTTGTGATCTCCTCTACTATATGGACACACCAAAATGTAACCAATCACACTGCTGATGGATGGCTAGTTTGCACTTAGTTTTTTCTTATTTCAAACAATGATGCAATGAACAGCTTTGACCATACATGTAGCTATGTCCTGTACTTGAAGATCTTAGCTCTAAAGCGCAATAAATATATAAACAAATAACTTCAATGCAATAGACCAAGAGCAGAGGTTCACAGAGGGTGCTACAGAAGCATGAGTTTTAAGGATGAGGAATAGCGAGCTGGGTGAGGAAGTGTGGGGAAAGTGTTTCAGGTAATGGGAGCAAAGATATGGGGCTATGGAACAGCAGGGTGTGAATGTAGGGAAGCAAACACATTAGGGTTTCCAGAATCTTTAGGGCCTGTGGCCGGATGAATCAGGATGAGCAGATAGTCATAACCCATCACCTCACACTGAACAGTACAGTCTACACTGAGCCACTGATGGGTTTTTAGCAAGATTGGTATGACCTGATGTGCATTGTAGGTGGCTCCCAGGTGGAGGGTGGATTTCAGGGGCAAGATGGCTGGTCGAGAGCAAGTGCGGTGAGGAACATGCAATGGCTGTTCAGGGACGAAGCAATGCAGCAATGCTTTCAACACTGATGAAAAGTGGGGAGATTGGAGTGAAGGGACTCAGTGACTAATTGGCGTTGGGATGATGGAGGAATTAAACGAAAATAAAGGCTTGGTTTCTGGTTTGGATGACTAGATAGATGATGGTGATACAGACTGGGAAAGGAAATGCAGAAGAGGATTTGGGGAAGATTCTTAGTCTGGTATTTTGGAAATGTTGACTTTGAGGAAACAGGGACACCCAAGAGAAATGTTCAGCAAATAGTTATATGTGAGTTTGAGGCTCTCAAAGAAGAGATAAAAGCTAAACATTAAGCTCTGGGAGTGAGTGAATGAATTCTATATGACTGGATCTCAAGGCAGAGGGCTTTATGAGCCTTTCTCATAACTCACCCACAACCAGGCTTCACTCCCAGGGGAAGTGCACTGTCCCTTCAAGGGCTCATCACAACTGCCGATCTAAAAGGAATTTTGGCCTTTGAACTTAAACGTGCTTAATGAATGAACTTAAAATCCTCTTTTTTCCCTCTAACAAGAGCAGGAGAAGCCCAGTGGTGCCTTCTTTACTGTTGAATGAGAATGAGTTAGTCACTCATCAGCTGTTAAACTTTCCTTCCCAGAGATCAATTCTTCTGCCTAGTCGTAGTTGGCTTGTGGTGGGAGAAATGAAGCCCCCTAGGATTTGCTGATACAGGATGCACAGTCAAAGTCAAGGGCATTCTTCTTTGTGAGAAGACATGCTCCAGTGAGTAGCAAGATTGGGAGGGGGCTATTTTTTAGTCCTCACCTGTCACCATATCAGCAGAAATTACCTTCCTGTCCATTTGAATTACCCAAAGCTTGGCCTTAGGGGAGATGGTGCAGGATAAAGACACCAAAGTACATCAGAGTGTATAGGGCCGCTTTCCAGCACAGGGACTTCAGACAAGTTATTTTACTTCTCTGAGTCTGAGGTGTCTGATCTTGTTAAAGTTGGAATAGTAAGAGAAGTAGCTGCTGTCTTACTTTTCATGACAGCACTTAGGATAAAATAAGAAACATTTTTGGAAGTGCCATGCAAATGTCATGGTTTGAAGATGACTGGAAGAGAGCTTGCACTTACTGGGCCTCAGTGTAAACAGTTGTCAAGCGAACTGTGCATGAACTACACTCATTTATTTGCTCATTTATTCAACCCATTTATTCAACAAGGGCTCATTGTGTGTCCACTCCGTGTGAGGCACTAGGGATAAAAAGAGAATGGACACCATAAAAAGATGCGGAGGAATCCTAAATGCATATTACTAAGGGAAGGAAGCCAATCTGAAAAGGTTACATACTGTACGACTCCTATATGATGTTCTGAAAAAGGCAAAGCAATGGAGACTCTAAACAGATTCAGTTGTTCCCAGAGACTGGGGGAAGGGAGGGAATAGCCAGAGAACAGAGGATTTTTAGGGCAATGAGACTACTCTACATGATACCATAGTGATGGACACGCCATTATATATTTGTCCAGATCCATAGAATGTACACCACCAAAAGTGCATCCTAATGTAAACTATGGCTTGGGGTGATAATGTTCATCAGTGTAGCTTCACTTATTGAGTGGTACCAAATGCACCACTCTGGTGTGGGATGTCGATAGTGGGGGAGGCTGTGCAGGAGTGGGGGCAGGGTGCATATAGGTACATTCCGCTCAATTTTTCTGTGAACCTAAAACTGTGCTTTAAAAAAAAATCTATTTAAAAAAATAGGAAGAGAGCCCTGGCTGATGAGGCTCAGTGGCTTGAGCGCCGGCCTTCAGCCAGAGGGTCACAGGCTCGATTCCCAGTCAGGGCACATGACTGGGTTGCAGGCCAGGTCCCCGGTGGGGGGTGCGCAAGAGCAACCACACATTGATATTTCTCTCCCTCTCTTTCTCCCTCCCTTCCCCTTGCTTCAAAAATAAATAAATAAAGTATTTTTAAAAATAGGGAGAGAGAAAGAATGGATTGTGTAGGTTTTACTAGAGGGCGGGGGCACATGAACACATCTTCAAATGGTGATAAATGGGAGGTATGATGGCCATGCATGAGCACAGTGTGAGCAAGCTCCTTCCATTTTTATTGTCCCGATATTTCGTCTTCATTTCTGACAGTTGCATGTAGAGGGTCAGTACTGTTTATTGTTCAGACAGGACCCTCGTCTCCTTTTACTGCAGGGTAAAGCTCACCCGGGGTGTGCAAATGCAAACTGCCTGTGGCCCCCTGAGACAGGGGCAAAGGGTACTGTCCAGTCACCATCCACATGGGTGATGTGCAGCCTCCCTATGACCAAAGAGAAGGAGCTGACATTGACTGGTGGACTTGGCCAGACCACTTTGGCGTGGCTGTTTTGCATCCCTCTGCCCTTTAATTTGATGACTTCCCACAGGGAGCAGGGTGCGGTGAGTGAGGCAGAACTTAAGTCAGCGGTTTCACCCTGTAGGCCTTAGCCTTGGGAGGCTTCATTAAGAGTATTAAGTCTGGTGTCTACTGATGTAATTGCCTTGTGCTGTGTTAATGGGAGATAAATGACTGGATCTACATCAGCCTTACTCATCTTGGGACTTAATTTTATGAGGGAGGAAAAAGTGGCAATGGTTGGGTTTACAAGATACAAAAAGAGCAAGAT